>JAPJBO010000085.1:0-212500 GCA_030068145.1 Diplonema papillatum | reverse complement strand
CGCGCCATCGCTTTGGGGTCCTTTTTGTGGGAGTTTTTGCTCTTCGTATTGTCTGACAAGAACTGCCTAGAAGAGTTTCTGCTCTTCGTATTGTCTGACGAGAACTGCCTAGAAGAAAGGGAGAAGTAAGAACACGTCTTTGTAACTGATAGCACTAGCGCAAGGGAATGTTGAGTGACTGCTTTAACCCGGGGAAACGAGCTTGGGCGAGGTCACCTTCCTTCCCACCACCCATCCACCAAAAAACTAGAATTTTTCTTTGAACCAACCACACCCTGAAGGCTGTGTGAAGTTCTCTAATCGACTTTTCGTGGTGCATCAACTCCCTCAGTGAAACTGTGATTCTTGCGAGTCCCGCTTGGAGTCCTCTCTCGCCCAAGGGGCATGCCAAGTTGCCAAAGTGCGCGAAACACGCAGAAGACGTTCCGGACCGAAGCAAGCCTGAGGCACCCAAACACATTTACTTTTGGGAGGGGTGTCGCATGTGATTTGCTGCACCGGTACACAAGCATATCTATTTTATTCGTAATAACAATTAATTGTAAACACGAAAGAGAACGCTGGCAGCGTGTTTGGGAGAAGTTTAGCCTACCGATCATATTCACTCACTATCACTCACTAACAGGCTAATCCTCCCCCGGCACGTACAATCAAATGATTATTATGTAATGCATGGCTCTGAACTCCGGAAATGTTCGGTCCTCGCTTTGGCGGGAGAGGGCATGTCTTTGGATTGGGGCGTTTCGCCTCCTACTTGAGGTGCGCTCACTCGTTCCCTCCCATCTCCCCTCCTGTTCTCTTGGCCTACTCAACAGCGCCTCCCCGTCTCCTGCAGCTGGAGGTGGGGAAAACATAAAAAAAAGAAAGAAAAAACATCAGTATAATTCGTTGTCATTTACCCCCCCCCTAGACTTTACCCCCCCCTCCTGAAATTTATCACTTTTTTGGGATTTTCGATGTACACTTGGAAAAACAGTGTCTTTTACGCCCCCCCTGGAAATTACCCCCCTCGGCCAAGATTTAGGCCTCAGGAGGGGGGGGTAACATGCAGGGTCAAAACCTTGTGTCTTTTGAAAATCGCAAAAAAACAAATTCCGGAAAAAAATTGGGTTTTTTGAATTTTCCCGGAGGAAGTTGAGCAAATTTTTTTTTTTCCAAAAAAAATTTTAGGGCTCCATCGGCCCCGCGGGAGCGTTTTAAAAAGACACAAGGTTTGGACCCTGCATGGTAAATGACAACGAATTAAACTGATTCCAAAAAAAAAAAAACACGCAAAAAACTAAAAGAAAACACACTCTCTAAAAAAGAAATGACATAGCACCCAAAATTCCACTTATTTCAAACGTTTGCACAACCATTCCTTTTTCCGTCGGCCGCCCGATATACAGTCCCTCTTCCCTGCCTTGAAAAAAAAGATTCACGTGGATTGCCACCGGGCCATGCCCCACGTGACAATCCGGAAGACTCTCGTGCAAGAAAGCAACGTCTCGAGACACAAAATGATGGATTTTCCTCCTGCCCCAGACGACTTCAGACACCGCGAGAGGCCACTTCGAAGCTCGTCACAGCCAGAAACCTGCCCAAGAGCTAGTACCCAGGGGAGAAGGAGCGCGACTCACGTCGCTGTCACGCTGAAAAAAGGCCCGCTCAGTTGGTCTGTGGCTTCAAGTACCGAAACACCGTGCAGATAGAGCATAGCGCAACCGAACACATCCAGACGTACCCAAAACCCAAAACACACTGCAGACAACCAGCACTGCACCCCGCTGTCCGATATAGTTCAATCATGGCAGGGCTGGGACCTTTTTTTCTTCTTTTTCTCTGCCAACCGTGTTGGCGTGCGTGCACTCCCCCCTGCTGCGTCGACAGGGGGCTGCAGGTATGATATATCATCACCCATCCTCACCGAAAGGAAGGGAATGAAGAACGTACGAAGAAAACAGACTAGAAACCGCTGGGGGCAGAAGGCAAAGCTTGAGTCGCACGAAGTGTGCTCAGGTACAAGCGTAAAAAGCTTTGCTTTTGCTCAGCTAGAGGTCGGTGGCTACTCGGCTGTTGGGTGTTGGTATTTACCTGCCAGATTCATCCTGAAATGGTCCCAGCCGAATCCAGCTGCCGTCCCCTTGAAGAAAGAAATCAACAACTGTTACCAGCGTTTTTCATCAGGGGAGTCCTTCGGGGCAACTCCTTGCTAGCCGGTTCTCGAAGCAAACTCTATGAGACCCCTTGCTTGCTTGGGGGCTCTGCAGCAAATGCCAATTCATGTGTACTCAAAAGAACTCAATGCTTGGCAAGAGGGCGTACGTGGGACGCTCCCCACATACAGGGGGGGTCGTCCTACAGCCGAATCCCACAGCCACCAGAACAGTTATTCCTTGATTGGAAGGTGGTTCGGCAAGAGCCTCTGAAAGCAAGACTCTGAGTTAAATTCCACGATAATTAGGTAAAGGCCGGGGTTTCCGGTTTCCGAAACCGGTTGTGGAGAAGAATGCTGAAAAGAAGAAAAAACAAAAAAAGGTCGCAAGACACCAAACTGATCGTCCTTCGGGATCGACGGTAACACAAAAGGTAGTATAACCTCCCCCCAATTCTTTAAAGAAGAGACTGAAAAAGCAACACTGCCTTCACCGTCAAGGTCGAAAGACACCAGACTGTCCATCAACTACGGTTGACCGTCGGCAACACAAAGGAAAGAACAAAGCATAGAAGCATCACATCGTGATGCACAGCTGTCGCTGTGCATCACGGTCCATCACGTTGCACCACAATCTATCAGGTCCGTGGAGCGGTATAGAATTGCCTGCCACTGTCTTTCAGTATATTGTGATATATAACTGTCTATCAGGAGGATGGCTTAAGTAAGGAACATAGGGTCCTCATTGCTCAGTTGATTCTGATTGCCCGTTTCCTCGTTTATCAACAGGAAGCTTCTTTTCGATTGATGCGCTCTTTTTTTTTCCGGAAAACCCCATATCGGACACACTGAAGTCGGGAAATTATTTATCGGAAACTGTTACCGATAAGTAATTTTTTGTTACCGATAAGTAATTATTTTGTTACCGATAAATAATTTCGTGTTAGGGCAGACTATTTTTTTTTTTTTGATCCGCGTCCTAGCGCGCGGAAAATTTTGGGAAACCGTGGAAAAAAAAATAGTTGAAAAAAAAAATATTTTTTCTTTTTTGCTGTGGGAAGGGTACAACAGGGTGCCATGGGACTCCAGATGGTCACTGAAGTCCGAGCTTCGGCTGCGGAAACACCAAACCCCGCTCGTGGGGCCAACAACGACACGTCAGCGGAACGCCGGATTAGAAGCTCGCTGCGAATCTCTAATTTGTTTTGACCCCCTGACCTATCTGTTGCTGCAGCACCACGAAAGCTGTGATGCCGGCAAATTTCACCTTGACTAAGTGAGTGTTGCATGCTAATGCAAAAACAGGGCACAAGCAAAGGGAAGGGACACTGCTGTGTTTTTGCGCGATCGATGTTGAGATTGGTGCAGTGAAGGATCGACACCTCCTTGAGATCAACGACCTGTCGTTGTCCTTCATGAAGATGTTTCAGCAGATCATAAAAGACCGTCACCTCCAGACGCCTGCCGAGTATGATGATGATGTGGTGGTGTCGGCTAGGGCTGATAGCAGGAGTGTGTGGAGAGATGTTTCTCTTGGGATGATGCAGGCCATGGACTCCATGCAGTACCGGGAGGTTCGGTACGTTGTGAAGCAAAAGTTCCCGTAGCGAAAACCTGTCAACGCCTTCGACCTGTAAAAAAGAGCCAAGCCCGCGTGAAGCCGCTGCAAATGGGTGAACCTGCAAGAACAAGAAAGTAGCCTGAGAAATGTGTTGGCCTTGCCGTGGGTTGCAGAGCTGAGGTATTCTCAGCATCCACTGCACGAAACTGCAGGAAGTGAGAGATGTGGTGTATACCCGTATCGTCACGCAGCAAGCGCAAAACCAGCAGCGCACTGAGCAACGCAGTGCGGGAGTTCCATCCAGAAACCCTGTTTGCGACTGGGAGCAGTCCATCGTGAAAGCGGAGGGGTCTTCTTCTTGGGGAGAGCTGGAAGGGCAATTCGCCGAGGCAACTCGAGCCGTTTTCACTGGACACCGTGCCCAGCCTCTCTGACGATCGCCGTGCTCGGTTCAAGCAGATCCACGGGGTACGGGGTAAAGACGAGCTTCCCCTTCGGTGTCCACAAATACAACGCTGGGGGGCAAGCGCTTGGTATTCAAGCTGCCACCGAGCGACCGCCGCCTACAGGATGATGTCGCAAAGGCGTTCAAGTCGTGCATCGGGACGGGGAAAAGGTTCCACACCCGGGCCATGAGGATGAAATTCGTCGAGGTCTGGAAGTCATCTCGGGTTCCGCGTACCATCCTCAAGACGATGTACATGTTCGTGACCGGAGATGTGAATCCCCTGCGCACACCAACCGAAAGCCACCTGGCTGAACTCCTCACAACTGATTTCACCCCAGTGAGGTTGCATTCCGAAGCTCGTCAAAAGAGTCCAAACACGACGGCTACTGGGACGCCATGGGCCGCGTTCTTGAGAAGTGCGGTACTGTCGTGGACGAGAGGCGTCATGGAGAAGTTTCACGCCTCACGGTTGAGGCCCCCGCAAGCATCCGGCTTCTCATGGAAGAAGTGCAGAAGCGGCTTCCGGCCGATGCCCACGTCCCGTCCGAAACGTGGGTACGATACCAATTCTGGCCGAGTACGCCGAACAACACGGTTGCTCCCAGGCAGTCGCAAGGCCCACGACTAGACGCCTACTACTGTCGGTGGCAGCAGCTCTACGCTGAAGGCTCACCTGGTCCCTCCGTACAACAAAAAGCCTGAGCACATGCAGACGACAGTTATTTCCCAGTGCAAAAAGTCGCCGAAGAATCAAAGTGAGGGGCGCGTACCCCTCCGGCCCCCCACCCCCCGACCGCTTGCCACCAAGACCCCCCCCCTCCACACAGGAACCCACAGGCCAGGTGACTTGCCAAACTATTTTTTTTTAAAAAACTATTTTTTCTTGCGCGCGCGCGCGGAAAATTTTCAAGGGTCGGGGGACGCGGATCAAAAAATAAAAATAGTCTGCCCTTACCCCACAATCAAAGAAGAAGTCGACGACGAAAGGGAAAACGCAGAAAAGGGAAAAAAGAAAGCAAAACTCTGCATCCCTCCTCTAAGAAGACTTAAACATACATGAGAGGCAGGATTCTGCCCAAACACCTAACTAGCATCCCCCCCCCAAGAAAAGACAACACTGTTCCAAAGCTGGTGTGCTAAAGAGATCCCATCGAACTTCTCGTGACCGTCTCAACCAGGATCGGTGTCTTCAGACGCCAGGTGGACCTGAGGCGCGTGGCAGGAAGGAACGTGAGGTTCCGTGCACTGCAAGAGGTCATATACCTTCCAAGCATCAACGCAAAGTGTCGTTTCGCAGCCCCCCGCACGTCAAGCTCAAGAAGACGGTACCAGGGGATTTGGTTACGCCCGGTTGCCACGGGTTCGAACACCGGTCTTTTGAAACTAAAAATAACCCATTCGACGAAGGTCACCCTGAGACATCTAAAATTCGGGCACGACACCTGGTGTTTACTCGGATCTCGTGTTGTTGCACCTCATTCTCGATCAACAACAAAGGTACACACCGTAACCATCACTCAAGAACACGCAGCGCACAAATCTTCTTCGTGTCTGTCGCAACACTTACAAACTTGGCTAGCCGTAGTTAAAGTGTGTAATCATGCCCACATCCCTCATACCACCCGCCTCCCAGCCTCAATGGTCAACCGGAGACCCTAAAACACCGAACCCCTGAACCACAATAAACGCACAAATATTATCTTTCCATATTGCCTGCAACGGTCACCCGGCGACCTTGAGACCCCGGAGTTTCAAGCGAACTTTTACTCTAAAAAAGCCACTGTTTTCACTCGTCTAGGCGTGTTTGCAACTACGACCCCCACGAAGCGTAGAGCGCGCCACAGATGATTCCAAGCTTCCTCTTCCTGAGCTCCATCCCGGTGTGTACAAATGGTAGGGGACATAGTCTGCGCAAGCTGATGACTTGCTCCCAACTAGGCACTCCTCGGAGAAATATAATTGCGATCTGCACTTAGATCGTGTTGGTTTCTACCCACCAAAGTATATGATAGGAATACAACGGACGTGTCCACGCACGAGGTTCACGCCGGTGATGACCGACGCCACAGCAACTCTCTTTATCATCATCGTTGCCATTAATTGTTGTGATACAGTCACGGTTGGCGAGTTGCTCTTGCTTCTGTTGCTTCATCCGTTTTTTGTTCCGATCCCGTCGAGCTTTTGCCGTTTTGCGTGTCACCTCCAATCGCGAGAACGCTTGCAGGCTTCCCCTTCGTTCGCACAGGGGAAACCGTGTAAGAGAAAGTAGAAAAGGAAACCACATCGTTGACCGCACTACCCTGAACCCAAATCCTGGACGTGGTTTCAGGTGGCAAATTTGCAAATGATCACCATCAGAAGGCCCTACTTGGGGCAGTTCAGTTTCCTCAGACGTCGCATGTGGCTAAAAAGTAAACGGGTTTGCACACCAAAGCATCATGGGGGGGTTTCCGAGTAGTTTCTCGAATCTCGCAAAACTAGAGACGCAATTCTTCCCTGATATGGTCGCAAGCCTTTCGACACTCACGTCAAGCGTGAAACAGCCAGCACAAGTTTTCTTAGTTCGTTCGGGTCCTCTGGCTGGACAGCATCTGTATTGCAGAGAAACAAGAACGCGGGCGGTGTTGGCGTCTCAGTCCGGACGCAGCGAACTATATTGCCAAATAGCCAGCTCACCCCCCCTCCAAATGACACTCCCCGTGGCGGATTCGCCTGTGCTATGGTAGCACGGATGGTCCTAGCTGTGACGAGCTACGAACAGCCGCCTGACAAACCAGACTCGCACCGCTGTCCTGTCTGCAGGCACTCAGGTTCCGCGCTGATGACGGTCCGCCTTATGTGTCCGTGACTAAAAGGATCTAACCACGGTCAGACGAAACCAGTGTGGTGTTGAGCACATATCCATTCCAAGCACGTTTTGGCAATCTCCCCTCCAAAAGACACGGACAACGCCGCTTGCCAACAGGTCAAAACAACACCCACACGGGGAAAACCCTACTCACAGACACACAAGAATCATTATCAGAGACCGGAGAGCGAACAGCCACGAGCCGAGGAGCGGAAGAAGAGAAGAGAGAAGATGGCGTCGTTCGTCGCCAATGATCAAATCGACCGGGAGCTGAACGCGAAGTTGGCGACCCTGCAGCTCTCGGATGGAACGCTGATCACGGGGAAGTCGTTCGGGGCGGAGACCTCGGTCGCGGGAGAAGTAGTCTTCAACACGGGCATGGTCGGCTACCCGGAGTCGCTTTCAGACCCGTCGTACAAAGGCCAGATCCTGGTGTTGACGTACCCGCTCGTGGGGAACTACGGTGTTCCGGACCGTACGAAGCGTGACGAGCACGGCCTCCCGCTTTCCTTCGAATCCGAAAAGGTGCAGGTGACCGGAGTCATCGTGAGCAACTACAGCTACACGCACTCTCACTACGCCAGCACGTCTTCGCTGGGAGACTGGCTGAAGGAGCACAATGTGCCGGCTCTGTACAACGTCGACACGCGGGCGCTCGTGAAGAAGATCCGGGACCAAGGCTCGATGCTCGGGAAGATCATGTTCAACGACGACAAGCTGGACTGGTCAGACCCGAACAAGCGGAACCTGTGCGCGGAGGTCTCGCGAAAGGAGCCGCAGGTTTACGGAAGCGGCAAGTACAAGATCGTGGCCGTTGACATGGGCATCAAGTTCAACATCATTCGGTACTTTGTCAACCACACGGACACCACGCTCAAGGTTGTCCCGTGGGACTACGACTTCTCCCAGGAGGACTGCGATGGTAGCGTCACTTTCTTTTCACATAATCTCGTCTTGTTGCGTCTTCTTGTTGCGTTAGTGGGGAGTCATTTGCATGCAAATGAGTACCACACTATGCTAACTTTTTGCTACGTGACTTCAGAAGGGTCACTTTTGCCGCGCTTTCGTCGTGGTGCAACCCTTGTCGGTTGCAACTGTTCTTGGAAGTTACTGACTAGTTCATATTCCGAAAAGGAATCGGAATTCCCGTACGCGCCGACAGGCACGCCGAGATGCGGAGGACGAGTAGCCGGGAAGAGCCGGCTGCTCGTCCGGCGATCGTTGTGCGACCCATAGAGGGCGCAGTGGCTGTGAGCCAGGTCCGACTTGTTGCGCATAGTGGGAGTCATTTGCACATTATTTCAGTAAGTAACGACGGCCCACGCAAAGCCCATTTTACCCGTTTCCCCTCGCGGCGATGCTTTCCCCTCCGATACGACATCATGCGTACAAGCCCCAGTTCAGAGCGAATCAGTGTTGTTTTTCTTTCGTAGGAGACGCTATCCCCGCACACTCACACACTGCAGGAATCTTCTTGTCGAACGGGCCCGGTGACCCGGAGACGATGGGAGTCACGGTGGACAACTTGAAGAAGTGTCTGGCGCGGGAACCGCCGGTCCCGATCTTTGGGATCTGCATGGGCCACCAGTTGCTTGCCCGGGCGGCCGGTGCGAAGACGTTCAAGATGAAGTTCGGAAACCGAGGCATGAACCAACCCGTGATCGACATGCGGACTACGCGATGCTACATCACGCCGCAGAACCACGGATACGCCGTCGACGACAAGTCGCTGCCGGAGGACTGGTGCCCGCTGTTCTTCAACGCGAACGACTACACCAACGAGGGCATCGGCCACATCTCGAAGCCTTTCTTCTCCGTCCAGTTCCACCCTGAGGCCATGGGCGGGCCCACGGACACAGACTTCCTGTTCTCGATGTTCCTCGGCCGGATCAAGGAGAAGGGCGCGCGGACGACGATCGTCCCCATCCGCCGGAAGCCGGATGTGAAGAAGATCCTCCTCCTCGGCTCCGGTGGTCTCTCCATCGGGCAAGCCGGCGAGTTCGACTACAGCGGGTCACAGGCCATCAAGGCGCTTAAGGAGCACAACCTGGAGGTCATCCTCGTCAACCCGAACATCGCCACGTGCCAAACGTCGAGGGGTATGTACATGCACCTTTCCCTCCCTTGTTCCCAACCTCGACCCTGTGTATGAGCTAGGGGCCAACAAAAAGGACACCGCGCAAATTTTGAAATCGCCAGCCAAACATCCATTGCCGACAATAGTATCCACGATGCACTTGCGAATGAACCCTGGAAAAGTGTCATAATCGGGGTGGCCACAGGGCCACCCCGTTTCAAAAATGTTGGCATCTCCTGTCGCTTCAAACCACTTAAAACCCTTACTTCCCGCAGGTATGGCCGACGAGGTCTACTTCGAGCCGGTGTGCCCGGAAATTGTGGAGAAGATCATCATCAAGGAGAGGCCCGACAGCATCATGCTTCAGTTCGGCGGACAGACAGCTCTCAACTGCGGTGTGAAATTGCGAGACAGCGGTGTCCTCGAGAAGTACAACGTCCAGGTGCTGGGCACGCCGGTCGACGCCATCATCGCCACCGAGGACAGAGAGATCTTCGCTGAGAAGCTGGCCGAAATCGGCGAGAAGGTTGCGATGAGTCAGGTCAGCCCTTTTCTTCGTAGTAACAATGCATTGTAAACACGAAAGAGAGCGCTGGCAGCGTGTTTTTTGGGGACAATCCAATAGACACGTGAGCTGAATGGCGCGGTCGGCCAGCAAACGCAAGCTTGCTCGCCGCCAGCTGAGCTCCGTCTGTTAGACTCACAGCCACGGTTGCGCACCTGCCGCCTCCGTCGCTTAGTCAGTCCCGCACAGGCCCCTGCTAGCAGCGGCGCCGTCGGCTCTGTCCCACAGCTTTAGCAGGCCAGCTAAGGACCGTAACCAGTAACCACGTATTCTGTTTGGGCGAATGCGGCATTAAATGTACGTTAAATGCGCGGGACGAGTGGAAGCAACGGCTCCGAGCGACCCCTCGAAGGAGCGGAATTTAATGGGTATTCACTCACTATCATTCACTAGCATGCGAATCCTCCCCCGGCACGTACAAACAAACTGCAACAACAGCGTATCGTGTTCAACCTACCAAATAGGAACTACACACGCGCAGTCCCTCGAGTTTTTTTCTGGTGGCGAAGACGGGGCAGGACGGCGTCCCACACGGTGGACCGGTCATGGTCATGACCGCATGTTTGACCGGTCAGTTTTTGACCGGTCAGCTGAGAAAGTTATGCGGTCATTGACCGCATACCTTGCGGTCAATGACCGCACCCTTGCGGTCATTGACCGCACCCTTGCGGTCAATGACCGCAACATTGCGGTCAATGACCGCAATGTTGCGGTCATTGAACGCATCCTGTGGTAAGCCACAAGGGATTCCTGCCTTTTTGGGTTGAAAATCACCCGGTCTCGGTCTCTCTCTTTTCTGGTAAACGTGCTTCTGCGTTTGGGGGTCAGAAACGCTGGTTGGAGAAAAGGTATGTTGGGTGTCACATACAGGGCTTTTTGGTGGGATTTCTGCGGTCACAATCACACGGTGTGCTCCAGCACCGGGTGAACTGTGCAGTCCACTTTGCGGGTGTCACACCTGCACCTGTGTAAAGTTTAGATGGCTTCGAAGTTGTAGACGTTGTGCCGCGGTCTTGACCAGGACTCGCCTGGCCGCTCGCGCTCCGATCTGTGCCAAGTAGTCGGGGCGCGAGCGGAGGCACCAAATTTATGGCCTCATATGTCAAGAACCTTGTGCGCCCTGGACGCCCGCATACTCGAGGTTCTAAGCAGCGCCAGAAACTCGCCCAGAATCTGCGGAGCAGCGCCGTGGTCATGGACGGCATCGAAGATCGTCCTGAACTCCTTCACGCCCGCCCGACGCCCGCGGACTCGTTGCCGCTCCTCTGTCCGCATCGTGCTGCGGCACCTCGATGGGATCTCGGGCCCGAACCTCCTGCTTTTCCCGGGCCACGAGTACCAACAACTGCTCGGGACCTGAAGTCCTATTTCTTCCAATTCCCAGTAGGACGGCCGACGCCGGGGAGCCCAACGGGCTACGAGATGAGGCCAATTTTCCGCGGCGGCGAGGAGACGATGGACCGCCCCTTGCCCACATCAAAGCCTGGGCGGCGGCCGTCGGCCAAGCTCCCCAGGCAGTGATCTGGTCTGCCAGGTTCTTCGGCGGCGACGGCACCGAGTCCAGAAAAATCTGAAAACTCGTTAACACGGTCCGGGTGGCAGCTGAGTGATGGCCGCCGCACCCAAGCTGCGCCATGTACTGCGCCATCTGCAGGGGGTCGTCGGTGTTCACCCCTGAGACCGATAAAGCTGTCCCCTTTGGCTCTGATCTTCACCCGTCGATGAAGATTCGGAGGACGAGAGCGTTGACGGGTTTGCGTTGACGACCAAAGTGAACTGGGTGCGGATGAGCAGGACAAGAAAGAAAGGTGCTGGGAAATACAAGCTCTGGGAGGCCTTTATCCTCTTCTGCCAGACGAGTCGAGGAGTCGCCTCGCTCGCGGCTGGGAACGGATCTACCTGGAAAACAGTAGAAAGTGTGTTCTATGCCCGTCCCTGTCGGGCTCCTGGAGCGCTCCGGGGCTGAGCCCCGGGCACCGACCAGCCCCGGGGCTCCCTGCTCCGAGAGCCACGGACAACAGGCCCGAGTGTCGAGGCATGAGTCTTGGAGACGCAGCTGAAGGCGAGGCGTGGGGGATGGACCTTTTCCCGACGTACGGAAGAGAGAGGGCGGAGCGTGCAGCGAGATGGACGGCCTTCGACGACACCACGCAGAAGAAGAAGGGCAAGAAGTCGGCCGTTGTCGGAGGAGACCCGTGGCTCGTACCGGAAGGGATTCCCCGACACGAAAAGTGGGGTGAGCGGAAAATGTGTGCCGAGCACCGGATGACGCAGTGCACCACATGTAAGACGACAACGGAATGCTGTCGCAACCATCACCACCGATGTCTCGACCATGAGATGCCGACGTGCGACAGCTGCAAGAAACACGCCGACCTGAGGAGTAGGTGACGCGGGCACTGCTGCAGGAAAGGGCACCACCGGGCGGCCGTGGCGAGAGGTGAAGAAACAACAACGAAGAAGAGGAAGGCGGAGCGAGGACCCGCAACATCGACATCGACTTCAGCAGCGAAGGTCGGGAAGACGGCGCTTTCGTGTCACGGCAAGTTTTGGCAGCCGCTGCTTAACAAAATTTGACGTGGGCGGCTTTGGATTTACATCTGAATGACACCTCAATACAAAAAAAGTTGTCGACAACTAACAAGTAAAAGAATAAAACAAAACTACGCATTTCTTCGGGATTCGGACCAGGAGACCCGACGGGGGCGTAGCTCTGTAACGGTGACGCCTGGGCAGGTCGTTTTCTATGATTGCGCAGGACTCTGATTTTGTCATCTCGGAGCTTGACGACAGGATAGTCTGGTACGACGACTGGGCCCTTGTCGGTGCCTGTCCGGGCGCGCTTCGCGCTGTGCGCAACCGGGTCCTGCAGCGTGCCCGTATGGTGCGCATGATGGTCAAGGACGAGTAGTCTGTCCTCGAGCAAGGACGAGAAGTCTTCGAGCCCAGCTCGACGCCGGTTGTCATGGGAGTCGAGTTTGACTTCGCAGCGAAGAGGTACCGGCTGAAGCAAGGGTGGGTGCAGAAGCCGCACCTCCTCTTTTGCTCGGTCGATTTGACGCAAATGACTCTGCGCGGCGTCTGGAAGTCGTCGAGACCGCCATTTGAGCGTGGACGGTATGGGGCACACTGCACTGCAGGGTGAGCCCAGTGCTTGCGGATGGTGACCCTGGCGCACCAGGTCCTGACCGGTTCCCTGGGCTGGGAGTCGCTAGTCCGCGTGGGGGACGATATCGTTCCGTTCCTGCGGGGGTGAGCCGGCGTCTATCGGACAACCGGTGGGTCGGCTTCGACTCGAAGCTGCACCCTCGTGGAGGCGTGGTCCGATGCCGGCACGCAGGGACGGGCGGGACTGGTGGGCTCTCACAGTTGCACTCAGGGAGTTGATGCACCACGAAAGTCGAAAAGAGATTTGGGATAGCATGCAAGAATCTGTAGCGATAATCTGCATCGCCGGTTCGCACGTGATGTGATGTTTTCGCCTCTTTAGCCCCCTCGGGCGATGGCCGCGCTTCGATGGGCGCTCTTCTACGCCGTTTTGTTGTCGGCTCCGACGCAGAGTTCGTCCGCTTCTTCGCTCGCGTCAGTGCCGTCTTCTTGACCCTCGCCGCTGGCTTTAATGTTGATGTTGCGGGTCTCTGATGTTGCTTGTCTTCTGCTGCTTCAGGTAGCATTCCGGGTGTGCTCTTTGGCGCTTTGACGATACGTGACGAGCAACGTTTTCCCCTCATGTGGAAACCGAGTCAGTAATCGGTTCCCTCAATCCGCTGACCATGATTGGCGCTGATGCTCGATTCGATTGTACTTACGGTGAGGAATTTTCTCACTGGCGTTGTGGTGGATGGAAGGTGACCTCGCCCAAGCTCGTTTCCCGGGTTAAGGCAGTCACTCAACATTCCCTTGCGCTAGTGATATCAGTTACAAAGACGTGTTCTTACTTTTCCCTTTCTTCTGGGCAGTTCTCGTCAGACAATACGAAGAGCAGAAACTCCATGGCGATGTGGGCCCCGTAGAGATGTCCCGCAGCACATCTTCTTTGCCGAGCTGACGACGGCAAAGTTTGCGACTCCGCTGTCGACAAGTAGAATCTTTGTCGACAACTTGCCTTTGTTTGTGCGCTCGCAGCCTTTGTTCGCACTTTCTCTCGTTGAAGAGATATTGTGCTATTTGCAAAGGCTGCCTTCCTGTTGAAATCATCTGTTCTCATAGTAGTGGACGCCACACTAATTTTTGTGTACGCCGGACACAACTGTTTGCGAGACTGGAGGCACTCGTTGCATCGAAGAGTTTGCAAAGGTCGACAGTCAACCTTGGGTTTTACATCGTCTGTTACGATGGAAAGGTGCGTGGCGTCCCGTGTCTTTCTTCGCACGGGCTCACCGTCGCATCGTTTGAGAGAGCTACACCACCAGGCTCGTTGCCAATCAAAAAACTGTCAGCTGCCCGTGAAAGTGTCTCACTCCTCTGCGAGGTCGGTTTGAGACGCTTTCACGGGTAAAAAGGGTGAGCCACTTACACGGGGGGGGTACGTATAGTTGTAAGTGCGTACTTCGAGAATTAGGCCTTGCATGGGTATACTTTGCTGCATATTTTACCTTGCAAACTGTCATAAATACCGGTTATTGACCGCAATGTTGCGGTCAATGACCGCATGGGTGCGGTCAATGACCGCATGGGTGCGGTCAATGACCGCATGGATGCGGTCAATGACCGCATGGGTGCGGTCAATGACCGCATGGGTGCGATCAATGACCAGTACCCTACCGGTCAATGACCGCAAGGTACCGGTCAACATTATTGCGGTCAGCGTGGTGCGGTCATTGACCGCACCAGCCCTTGACCGGTCCACCGTGTAGGGTACTTCGCGTAACGCGACTTGCTGCCCTCAGCACGCAGGATAACTTCCTCGCACTCTTTTCCCTTTGGTACTTCAACCATTGGTGCTGCACACGGCAACGCCATGTCCATGTGCTCTGCGGAGTTTACTTCGCAGATTGCCACCGTAAAAAGAAGACAAGACAGTGCTGCCTAGCGAGTCGCAGTCACAATCAGGGCGAGTGCCCTGAGTTTTTAACTGATTGCTCAGACACGGTTGTAGGGGCCTTCTCCCCGTGACGGATTCGCCTGTGCTCTAGTAGCACGGGTGGTCCTGGCTGTGACGAGCTACGAACAGCCGCCTGAAAAACCAGACTCACACCGCAGTCCTGTCTGCAGACACTCAGGTTCCACGCTGATGATGGTCCGCCTTATGTGTCCGTGGCTTAAAGGACCGAAACAAGGCGCAGACGGGACCAGTGCGGTGTTGAGCACATATCCATTTCAAGCACGTTCTTGCAATCCCCCCGGCCTACCCCTGTCTATCAAAGTAACAGAGTTGACTGCGGGCTGCATGGCAACCCTGCGCAAATCATCGTCTTCGTCCCATGAAGATTGTCCCCCCGAGCGACTGCCTCGGCAGAACTGCCGGCGGGGGAACCCAAGAAAAAGCTCGCGGCGCGAAAGCGCAGCATTCAACAAATGGAGCTCGATATCACAGCCTGGTATCATCGTCCGCATTGAGCTCGTCTTCGGACGACCGCATACGCCTGAGCTCGCCGACACAGTCGGAATACAAGAAGACCTAGTCCCGCTAACTCCACATGTACTCGATCTTGACGACGCAATGGCAGGTGACGACGTCATAAAGTAAGCTGACCAACGAGAAAGTGCATGCTAATCCTAATGTTCATGTACTCAAAAGAACTCAGTGCTCAACATGTATGCACGTGGGGCGGCCCAGGGCCACATTCATTGCGAATGTGTTCGTGGTGTCGGTCACAGAAGTCTTTTTTGGCTTGCCAAGGTGAGAAGAAGAGTGAAAGTGTACGTACAGCAGTGAGTAGAGAAGAGAACGAGTGTAAAAGAATTTGGCGGTAGCACAAACTACCGGGCCAGCGGAGACCACCGAAAAAATCTTTCTTACTTTTCCTCATCCCTCATAACCAGTACCAATAACAACGACCCCGGCTTACCCCCTCATCACGTGCACGACCCATTCGTTACTAACCAGGAAAGAACAAGAGATTTCATAATTGATGTTGACGAACACGAACCGTCGCATATGTTTTATGTCTTTTCGCATGTTGTGAGTCTCATATTATTGAACATGTGGGACCCTCGGTCGTGTACAACCGAAACACGACGCCCATTCTTTTGTGTGTTACAGAGCAAGTGTTTCTGGTTCTGCAACCCGCAACCTCATTCTGCAGGTGGCCACCAGCGTGGAATCGGCACTCGCAGTCGCGAACAGGATCGGATACCCGGTGCTGGTTCGATCAGCGTTCGCCCTTGGCGGTCTCGGATCCGGGTTTGCCGAGAACGACGTGGAGATGAAGGAGCTGTGCCAGAAGGCGTTTTCATCGACGGACCAGGTCATCGTTGACAGGTCGTTGAAGGGCTGGAAGGAGATCGAGTACGAAGTGGTGCGTGATGCGGACGACAACTGCATCACCGTGTGCAACATGGAGAACTTCGACCCGTTGGGAGTCCACACTGGCGACTCTGTCGTCGTCGCGCCCAGCCAGACCCTCACCAATGACGAGTACTACACTCTGCGTAAGGCCGCCATCAAAATCGCCCGCCACATCGGGATCATCGGCGAGTGCAACGTGCAGTACGCCGTCGACCCGTTCAGCAAAGACTACTGCGTCATCGAGATGAACGCACGCCTCTCGCGTTCCAGCGCTTTGGCCTCGAAGGCGACCGGATACCCGCTCGCCTACGTGGCGGCGAAGTTGGCACTCGGAACGAAGCTGACCGACATCCGCAATGCCGTGACGCAGTCGACGTGCGCATGCTTCGAGCCGTCACTCGACTACTGTGTCATCAAGTTCCCGCGGTGGGACATGCGCAAGTTCAGCCGCGTGTCTTCCGCCATCGGATCGGCGATGAAGAGCGTCGGCGAGGTCATGTCCATCGGCCGCAAGTTCGAGGAGGCCTTCCAGAAGGGTCTCCGCATGGTCGACGGAGGCATCGACGGCTTCGGGTATTGCTTCAAATCTCCCGTTTCGTGTGTGTGTGTGTGTGTGTGTGGGGAGGTGTCTCGGCAGGCTCCACGGGTTTATCTTCTTGACAGTTGCAGCTTGCTAGGTCTACGAAACACCCGAGTCAACACAGTGGACAGTTGAACACACATTCCATAGTTCAGCACAAACTCCAGCCTGACACAACGACCAGAAGGTCCTACACGCACGGAGAGGACATTCCGTCGAGGTGGGTAGGTTCACCTCCCATTGCGCAAGCTGATATCGTCATGACAGACGGACCTGAAAGCTCAGAGGCTGCCTTGATACTGAGCGAGTCCACACAAATACTTAGTTGCGACGCACCACGCACACCTGGGCTATATTCGGCGACAGGGTTAGTGGGTGGGTTGACCCATAATTGAATTCCACATCCACACACACCGAGGTAGCAGTCGTCAGCATTTCCCAATGCTTGGCGACAAGTGATTCGTGCCATTTTCCCGTGCGAGCGAGTCTCAGAGCAGGACTCGATGTGACCCAGGGTGCTTGCGCCACGAGGTCGGAACAGCTAGTCAGACTAAGCTCATTGCACAGAGAGCTTGCCACATCCTTGGGTGAGATGTGCCGCCTGTGTAAAGACACTCAGCTGTTGCACGGGGCCGAAACCCCCGTGCAGCTGACGACGCAAGATGAAAACAGAAGTCTTGTAGCCGAGAGGCGGATGGAGAAGCTGACAGCCCCCCACGCTCTATCCATCCCCCGAAGGGTCCCGCCCCACCCACCCTTCGGGGAGGAGTCACAGGACGCACAACCAGCGTGTCGGAAACTCAAGCCGACTGACGAAAGTGACAAGTGGCTATACTTCGATTCAGCGTTACCCACTTCAAGCCACGGACTCAAGCATACACACACACAGTGACCTCGCTAGCGCGGAGGAAAACAAATGCCCCGACGAGGAGCTCGATGAGCTGCTGTCCAACCCCAGGTGTGCCGCAATCTCTCATGTTCTGATGCAAAATTTGCAGCGATCCGATTGGTACAACGATCAAGGAACCATCACCTGTGCCGTAAGTGCTATGTGCGCGTCTATGGCCGAGCTTGGTGTGTCGCCAACCGAAAGAACCGCGACGCCAGCTTCACAAAGACATGCGCTTGCTGTTTATCCCTTCTCCCCCCAACGTTGCATTGAAAACTGCCAAAAGCTGAAAGAAAACAAGGGAAAAGGCGGCATCAGTAGGTGACAGGCACATCGAGACCGCCAGACAAGAAAAGGGTCTCAAGAGACGGCCAGAAAAGGCCATGGTAGGGCAACGTGAACAATGCCCACTGAATGAAACCTCAAGCTGTTTACAAGATCAGTTGCGGTTTTCTGTTGTGATACTACGTGTTGCGTTTGCAAACATGCGTGGTGAGCATTCGAGGGCTTTGAGCCCGAACAAAGCCCTCGAAAACTATCTTTCACCCAAAGCCCAGCCACACCAAAACCAACGCCCCACAGTGACCGTCGTGTTTTCGCGATTGCTGTGGCACTGACACGAGGCTACGGAGTTGAGCGCGTGTACCAACTGACGAAGATCGACCGGTGGTTCCTCAGCAAGCTGCAGAACCTTGTCGACATCGAGCAGAAGCTGACGTCGAACAAGAAGCAAATCCGCACCGACATCCTCGTCTTGGCCAAGAAAGCAGGGTTCAGCGACCGTGGCATTGCCCGCGTCACCAACACCACAGAAGAACGAGTATGCTCAACTCCTTCCCCCGCTCTTTTTTAGCCACATGCAATGTGTGAGGAAACTGAACCGCCCAAGTAGGACCTTCTGATCATGATCATTTGCCAAAATTGCCACCTGAAACCACGTCCAGGATTTGGGGTCAACGAAAAACTCTAGTTTCCCTTTCTACCTTCTCCTCTCGCGGTGTACGGTTTTTGTAGGAAAAAAAAACTTGTTTCTTTGAAGACTAATAATAATCCGAACGACAGGTTTGCCGCTCCAATTCGTCCAGAGAAACAAAGTAGCTTGCCTCCCCTCCCTCCCTTCCCACTTGCTTCATTTTTTCCGTTTTCCCCCGTCTCTTTTCCATTCTTGCATATCAGGCCTGCATGCCCATCAAAAGCAATCGAAAAGAAAACAAAAGAGCGTTTTACCACCTTGCGCGGTGTCACGGGATGTTTGGCAGCCGCATGTTAATCCACGTGGTTCATGTACTTAAAAGAACTCAATGCTAAACACGTTGGCCAAGTTGGCTTCGTGCGCGTGTTGTGGACGCGATGTTGGAGGACCCGACGTTCGAGGCTCACTTCGCGCCGTCCGAAAGGTACGGCAGCTGGGAGTTCTACGTGGAGGCGATGCGGGGACCGTACGAGTACGGGGACGAGATGACGCTGACGGCAGCCGCGACGGTCACCGGGACGACAATCTGGGTACTGGACAGCAGGAGTCCGCACATCCTGCGACGGTACGCACCTCGCGCGGGCGCCACAGGGGAGCAGGCGGTAGTCACGTATGTACCGGAACACTACGACCGACTCCTACTCCCGGGCAGCGCAATGGCAGAGCTGGCGCGACGTACAGGCACGGTGGAAACTGCGGCAGTCCTACAATCAATCAAAGAATCAGCAAGACAGCGGCTGATAACCGCGGGGGACGTCGAACAAAACCCTGGTCCCGGCCGCGCGGAGATGAGGTTCGCGACGTTAAACGTAACCAACCTACTACAGTATCTCCCAGCGGCCGACGCGGTGGAAGCGGATCTTCTCTGCTGCCAGGAGGTGACACTCCTTCCGTGCAAACGGGTGCAGGCGGAGGAATACCTGCGGAAATGGTGCTGCCACTGGGGTCTGCCACCACCCGGAAGACTCTGTAGGAACTCCGGTAGTCGCTCGACGATGAACGCCGCGAACGGAGGGCTCTCCACTCTAGTACTGAGACCGATACCGGCGTACGATACGATGACGGCGCTCTCGCACGCAGCAATACGGTCCCCGGACCGAGTGAGCCATACGGTAGTAGCAACAGGGGCCGGCAACACGTTCGTGCACGTGTTCAATGTCTACTGCCCTTCCGGAAACGGGAGGGCGGAGAGCGAGGAGCGTGAGGACATGCTGGAGAAGATCCTCTTCGCAGCGGCGGATAGCCTCGGTGACGTCCCCATAATGGTGATGGGTGACCTGAACACAGAAGAAGACCGGTCCCCTGTACTGCGGAAGGCACTAAGGAATGGATGGTCCGACGCAGCGGAACTGCACCATGCGCGTACCGGTGACACACCACCACCACCGACCTTTACCAGCGCCCGGACATCGGGCACGAGGATCGACCGCATACTCCTCAACCGAATAACGACGGGAGCTTTCCGCCAATGCGTCACCACCGCGGTGAACGTGCCGGGACACCGGCTCGTGACAATGACCCTGGACATTGCGGCGCTGCGCCAAATCGTGTGGCGATTTAAAGTACCGCGGGAAATCTCTACGGAGGGGGGACCCAAGTGGGGCCTCTCGGACACAGAAGCTTACAGGGAAGCCGTACAGAGACTGGCCAACTCCGATTTCGCAGAACGGCTGGCAGCACAGCGCGTGGAAGAGGCCTGGCTCGAGTGGTCACGAGTCAGTGAGCAGTACTTGCAGGATGCCTTCGGAATCCCTGCGGAAGAAAGGGGAAGAAGTACAGGACGGGGGATAAAGACGTCACCTAAAAGAGTCTGCATCACGGCAAGCACTGCGAGCGACGGGTCGGGGGCGGCGAACAGCAGACAGCTACGGCTCCGGAAGGCCATCCACAGGATGGAACGCATCTGCAGCTACCTTGCGCAACGGCGCGGGCCGGAGGCAGTTCCGCATGAGGTATCCCGTTGCTGGCAGAACAGCAGGCGGCTGGCACAGGCGTGCATGAAAGATGGCCAAGGGACAGAAGGATTCCCGGATCATGAGGAGGCGAAGCAGCTTCTCACGGCATTGCGGGAAGAGACGAGCAGGCTCGGAAAGGAAGGATCGGCGGCCAGGTTTACGAAATACCGAGACAAGCTGAACGAGAGGGCCGATGCGAGCAGACGATGTCTGACAACCATCTGCGCCGGACGCGCTGAGCCGTCGGGGGTGTTGCGAAAGGGGGCGGGAGTGACTGCAAATGTTGACGAGATGGACGAGGTGCTGAACACTGCGTGGGACCCTATCCTGCGTAAGTACAAGGACGGGCCAGAGCCGGAGTACGAGCCGTTTCGGGATCGGTTCCGGGATCACATCGGCCCACATATGATGGAAGCCGGAACAATCACGGGGGAGGAGCTGCGAATTCTGCTGAGGAAGAAGCCGAAGAAAAGCGCGTCAGGGGTGGATGGCTGGCGTATGGCTGAACTGCGGGAGTTGCCGCTCCCCCTGCTGAATGCACTTGCAGACGTCATGAACCTGGTCGAAGCAACTGGAGACTGGCCGGCAAGCATGACAACTGCGCTGGTGTCGATGGTGCCGAAGGATGAGAGTCAAGACCCGCTGCACACAAGACCGATAACCGTCACATCCGCCGTGTACCGCTTATGGGCCTGCCGCAGGCTGGCGGACATAGTTCTGTGGCAAGAGGAATGGATCGAAGAAGGACAGAAAGGCTTTCGACCGGGTCACCGGATCGAGGACGTCTTGATGGAAATTGGGCTCGAGATGGAGGACGCCTTGTTAGACGGGGAGCCGCTCTACGGTGTGGCGCTGGACTTCCGGAAATGCTTCGACATGGTCCCGCGAGAGATAGTACTGCGCTTAGCCGAGGACTTAGGATTGCACAATCGGGTTCTCAAGCCGCTGAGGGCTATCTACAGACTGCTCGCGAGACGCTTCAAGCTACCATTAGGGGTGGGCAGGGAGTTCAGTGTGACCAACGGTATCCTTCAAGGGTGCCCTGTATCCGTCATACTCATCAATGCCCTGCTGTCGGTAGTGATGAAAGCGGTCAAGAAAGAAGCGGAGGGTGTGAGTCCAAAGTCATACGCGGACGACGCCACACTGCTGTCCAGGCTGTCGGAGGCCGCCCTGCAAAAGGGAGTGGACGTAGTAGACGAGTTCTGCACACTCACCGGGATGGAGCTAAACCTCCAGAAGACGGTCGCGTTCTCGACGAGACGTAGGCATCAGTCGACTCTCAAACTCCGCAGCGTGGATGCGCTGCTGCGGTTTAGCAAATCCGTCAAGTGCCTCGGGGTCCTAGTCTCGACGGCGAAGAATAGGACGGAAAGGTCCGACTCGGAGAGGGTGGAGAAGGCGGCTGCCCTGGCGGAAGGCCTCCGCCATGCGCCGTTCCGGTACGAAAAGCGGGTCCGGATTGTGCAGTCGAATGTGCTACCGGCGGCGCTGTCAGGCTGCTCTTTCGCGCCGGTATCGAAGGTGGCGATGAAACGGCTGACGACGTCGGTGATGGGACTGATCTGGGGTGGATCCAACCCGAAGCGCGCGAGGGAGATGGTCCTAAACTTTCAGGAGAAGGGCCACCTGACGGATCCCGGTACATGCCTAGCATATAGGGTGACGACAGCGTTTTACGCGGCGTGCGAGAGGTTGCCACGACTGCTGCCTCTGATGGAGAGCATCCGGGGAAGATACGCCGAGGGGGACCTACCCCTGGGGCCAGTTGGACTGGCGATGAGGAGCATGGAGGAGTGTGGACACGTATGGGGACCCGGGCCCCTGTCTCGCACGCTGAGGAATGGTGCAACATTTGACCCGTTAGCCTCGGCACCTTCGAAGAGGGGACATGAAGTTAGGGCGGACTTGAGGGCGAAGACGTGGTCCCGACTGGTGGCGAGGCGGCCGGGATTTGAGGGCATACAGAGAGCCGACCTGGAGCGGACGAACACCTTCTGGAGGATGCGTGAATGTCCCGCGCACACCGCGAGGCTTATACGTGTAGCGTTGGCGGGGGGGGTGAACACGGCTGAGTACACGTCGCGGATGAGGCAGGCCGGAGCTGAGCCGCAGGCGCCCAGCTGCAAGCACTGTGGAAGCGGCGACACCGAGGACGAGAAACACGTATTCTGGGACTGCGGAGCGTACTCGCACATACGGCGACGAGAGGCACATGCCGAGCTGATGGCAGCCAACCGGGCCGACTGGCCCAGATGCACGCTGGAACACGGTGTGGTAGTACCCGAGAATGCCCAATTCTCGAGGCGGCTCCAGGAGATGATGGCTGAAATCCTTGCGGAACGGGCTGGGCTCGAAGCACGTGGCTGGGTGGCCAGGAACCCCACGACCCCCTGGTCGAGAGCGAATGCGATGCCTGCCGAGAAATTTGACCACCCCTTCGCGCGGATTGCCCCGGCATGGACGTGGGAGCGGAACAAGACCTGGGGACTACCGACGTTTTATGCGTTGGTAGCGTGGCTGTCGGACATGCAATGGACCGAGAACGGGCAGGCGTCAATGCTGGAGCTTGCGATCGACTTTGAACTCTTCTCGGGCCTCAGCATGCCGCTGCACGGGAATGCGCCGAAGGGGGTGAGAGAACGGGGAAACGTCCTGCGCTGCATGATGAGCGCGTTGGACAAGCTGGCGGCACAGCAAGGGCTGGGAAGCTGCATGAGAGGAGAGAGGGTGTGCCCGACGACGTCGCTGTCGTTCATGGGCATCACGGGGATATCGGGTATACGGCCCAGGCCACGCTTTCGCGAGGCACACACGGGGACGATACTTGAGGAACAAGTGAAAGGAAGCGATGTAGGGACGCAGTGCCCGACGTACCCTGACTGGACGATCGGGAGAGCGGCGAGGTGGGCCCTGCCTGCCCCACCACAACTGCACCCAGACCCCGTGCATATGCCGGGTGTCGGTATAGAGAAGGCACTCGTCACGTGCGCGACCCATCACAAAGGGAAGTGTGAGGCGTGCAGAGCACTCGTCCGAAGGGACGTTCCCACGGTAGAGATGTGCTGCCGGCACCATCACCACGCGAACGATGGGCAGCCGATCGCGGTGTGCACAGAGCACAGCACGACGAAGTGCGGCGAGTGCAAGACGGCGGCGGCGTGTTGCCGCAGCGGGCATCATGCCTGCCGCACGCATGGCAGAGGAACCTGCCAAGAGTGCAAAAGGCTCCCTACGCTGACGCAGAGGCGACCGGCGGCATGTTGCAGCCGCGGCCACCACCAGTCCAACAAGCCGAACGTCCAGTCAACCCCCGGACGCAACAAGAAGAAGAGGCCCTCCTCACCCACCCAGGTGGGTGTACAGCGGGAAACGCCAGTAGGAAAGCGAGCGGCGCGAGCGGCGCGAGCGCCGCTCGCGGCAACGAAAAAGGAGACGGCGACGACCGGACGGGCGACCAAGAGGCCGCCACCAACGCCAGGAACCAGCGAACGACCAGCGCTGAAGAAGAGGGTGCTCGGCACCCCGAAGGAAGGCCCGATCGCCGGCCGCAAGCGGAAGAAGACGAAGGCGACCACACCCGACTCAGGGGTGCATCGAAGGAAGAAGAAGGTACCGAGGGCAAGCAGCTCTCAGAAACGACCGGGGACCACGGGCACACCAATGCCCTCGAAAGTGGAAAACGGGCACTCCTGCCCGCCCTCGTACTCGCCGACTCAGTCTTTGGAATCGCAAGAAAGCCAAACCCCGCTAGCTCCACAAATGCTCGACCTTGACGACGCAATGGCAGGTGACGACGTCATCCGATAACCTGACTTTCAAGGCAGTGCATGCTAATCCATGTGGTTCATGTACTTAAAAGAACTCAATGCTAAACAAACATAACGTGGGCGGCGCCGAAGCTTTACCAGCTTCGGCTGATACCATTTGCGCACTTAACCATGGTTAAGAAGACGACTGAAAGCATAGACACAAAAGATAGCTCAAAGCATCTGCAGAATAACACGAAAAGCCTCTAGGCAAATACCCGTTTTCACATTTCTTCGGGGTTACCGTGGCACCACTTCATGTGGTCAGCAGCAAGATTAGCAGCTTTCTGGCTTCACCTTTTCAAGCAGGTGAGTTCCGCTAGTGCGCACAAAAAAGCCCACGAAAGACCCCAAGGTTACGGCGGCCCAAGTTCCTCACGGGTTCTTTCTGTACGTAAAGGAGGCTTGCAGACGCTTCGTTTTTGGCTCTCACTTCTATTCAAAGAAGACTTGATCCTCGATGCATGAAAGGCAGTGCTCTGCCCAATAATTCAACCAACATCTTCCCCTCTCGGGGAAGGCCTGTCTCCCAATCCGCGGCAGTCCGAGTCCCATATTGGGTTAATCACGCTTTACAACTTTGCACACAGGTCCGCCAGCTCCGGCAATTGCACCACATTGTGCCGTACGTCAAGCAAATCGACACGCTTGCTGCCGAGTTCCCGGCGAAGACGAATTACCTGTACACCACGTTCAACGGAGACGAACACGGTACGCTCTTTGGGCACTCATTTTTTGTCATTTCCTGGGTGTCACGGGGTAAGCCGGCAGCCGCTGCATAACGGCATGCTGATCCGTGTGGTCCGTGTGCTTAAAAGTTCCGAGTGCTTAACGGCTTTATCACGTGGGCGGCCCTGCTGCGATTACCCCCCTCAGGTGACACCACTATATCTTTCGCCATACTTCAACCCTCTTGTAGCTGGAGATTCGGTCAACCGTCCACTTCCATTCTACGAGCAAGCATCAGGAGACCCCTTCAATCTTCATGCACATGACCCGCACGGTGCTCGTGGCCTCATTCCTTGCTTTTGGGGGAGCGCCGAGTGTTCTCGGCGGCCGTGCGACCGCATCGGTGAGGGGGTGTCTTGCTGTTCAAATGGCCCAGCCTTGGGCGACAAAAAAAAGGTCCCGGTGCAGGAACCGAAGCTGAGAGTCCCTTGCTGCAAAAACGACCCGTAGTGGCCTTCAGGCCAAAGCACCGTGGCTTGCATCCGTTAGGGGTGCAATTATTTACACGGAAGTCCGAGCACTGTTGCTTGCATTCGCAGGAAGCAGGAACACGAAAACTTGCACTTGCAGACTTAGGGGGTTTGCTGTTGGTTACACAGTTGATTGCTTACACGATACCGAACATACAGATCTCAAGTTCCCCGGTGGCGGCGTGATGGTTCTTGGATGTGGAGCTTACCGTATCGGAAGCAGTTGTGAGTTCGATTGGTGCGCGGTCAGCTGCGTGCGAACGTTGAACAAGCTCGGCGTGAAGTCGATTGTTGTCAACTACAACCCTGAAACCGTGTCCACCGACTTTGACGAAAGCGACCGCCTCTACTTCGAGGAGCTGTCACTCGAGTCTGTTCTGTCCATCTACGAGCGGGAAGGTGCTCGCGGGGTATGCTTTGATTGCATTTCATGCTTGGGCCCCCGCCTACGAGGAAGGGGGAGAATCCCGGGGGGGGCATGTCGAGTATCAATGTTCCGACTCGGCACTTTTTCAGGAAGTGAGAGTCCTTCGGCATTCTCCGAGTGGAATGTTCATGACACCGGAAACTCCCCGGAGAGATGATCCCTGCACTCTAGCTCGTCTCTCTCTCTCTCTGTTCATTTAGGAAGGCGGCTATAGCGGGCCGGCGTATCATCTTGTTGACGGGCATGTCCGTGAAAAAGCTGTCTGGAACCAACAGCCACGAACCTAGACACGCAAGTCCGTTCCGTGTCAACCTCTCGCTGCTTGAGTGGGGGGGGAGAGTCATAGACAGGCACACGAAGTTCTGCATCAGAAGCAGTCCACCCCCTTTGCGATGCACACGGACAGCAATAGTGAGAGTGTTTTGACGACGGTATACGGTTGGGTGACGCAAGTTGCGTAGATTGTTTACGCGGAGAAGAACTTCGCCGTCGTCGTTTTTGGTTTCACCTCTTTTTGCTTCGGGTTGCACCGAACAAACAGTGTTAAACACACGAATACACAACAGGTGGTGGTCTCCGTCGGAGGGCAAATCCCGAACAACCTTGTGATCCCGTTGTTCAAGTCTGGCGTGACTATTCTCGGGACGAGTCCGTCGAGCATCGATTCATGCGAGGACCGAAACAAGTTCAGCAAGCTGTGCGACACCCTCGGCATCGACCAGCCGGAGTGGCTCGAGGCACGTTCTATCGACGAAGCCAAGGAGTTCGCTCGCAGGGCCGAGTACCCGGTGCTGGTGCGACCATCGTACGTCTTGTCAGGTGTGTATCTTCTGTTCATCTAGCCGCAAGAATAGGGTCCTACTGGAAGTATGCGACACATCTAGGGTGTGAGCAGCAACTAGGGGAATGAACGAAACTGACCTACTGGAAGTACGCAGGAGAGAGAGACAACCTACACGGAGGTTAGCTTGAATACAGAACCCTGCTTTGAAACACCAAGTACCGAGTCTGTGCACCAGAGCCAACGCTCGACTCTTGAACTCTGGACACTAGCGTGACTTTTGCACTCCTATCACTGCGAAGATCGACGGACGCAGTGTCCACTTTTCACAACTACAAAACCCGTGCCAGGTGCGGCGATGAACGTCGCCGACAACGAGGCAGACCTGATCAAGTACCTTGCGGAGGCGACGAACGTGAACAAAGAGCACCCCGTGGTGCTGTCGAAGTTCATCACGCATGCGAAGGAGATCGAAATGGACGCGGTCGCCAAAGACGGCCGCATCATCAACTACGCTGTTTCGGAGCACATCGAGAACGCTGGTGTGCACTCCGGTGACGCGACGCTCTGCCTGCCGGCGCAGAAGCTGTACGTTGAGACCGTTAGACGCATCAAGCGCATCATGACCGCCCTCTGCGCCCGCCTCAACATCACCGGCCCCGTCAACGCGCAGTTCCTGTCGAAGGCAAACGACATCAAGGTGGCCTTCTTTTCTTGAACGGGAGAAACACGCAGCCTTTTTTATCCCCGAGATTTTTCTTATCCCGCGATCGAATCAGGTGTAACACCCAAGCACATAAACACCTTCTCCGGTAGCTCCCGGTTCAGCCGACTTCCGCGGCCTTAAAAGGCCCACTGTCCTTTCGCAGGGAGGCACACAAAAGAGCTCCCCCGCAAGGGTGCTTACCCCCGCGAGTGAAAGGCAGGTATTATCTTGCAACGTGGCCGGTGCTACATCACGGGCCCCGGCGCACGTCTGTGTCCTCTCCAGCCAACCCTCTGTTTTCTTCTCTCTCTGTCTCTTAAAGTTCTCCCCTCGTGTTGGCACCACGAAGCGAGGTCCGTCGCTGTTAGCGGGGCCGTCTTACGAAACATGCAATGTTGGGGGGGGGACGAGAACGTGTCACAAAGCCATGCACAGTGTTTCTGTGCGCCCTGTACCTGACGCAAACGTCCAATGCAAAGCGTTTCAACTCATCATCTCCCGGTTTCAACCCTTTTAGTGTAAGATGCTAGCCATAGCAGATTGATAGCAACCGACTGAGAACACACTGCGGCACACGGTCAGGCAGAATCCACCCCGCCCTCAGTGTAAACTCAGGAGGAAAACACGCATCTAAACAACACGCCGCAGTCTACTACAGGTACATCGCAAAAAAGCGATGTTGAGCGAACTTTCACTCTAAAAAACACACTGCAGATCATCGAATGCAACTTGAGGGCCAGTCGGTCTTTCCCGTTCGTGTCGAAGACGTTCGACGTCAACTTCATCGAGCTCGCGACGAAGGCAATGGTGTGGCTTTGCACTACTGGCAATGACATGAACGCAGGGATTTCTTTTCGGAGGTGGGCTGAGAAGAAACCGCCCCCCTGGTAAAGAAAGTCCTCTAGTAGTAGTAGTAGTAGCGTGGGTCTGCCCAGCTGATAACAGCTAGCCTTACACCGCTCCTGCCCGCCGACCCTTTCCGCGCTGGTGGTGGTTGCGACTTGAAGGGGCAAACCCCGGCGCAAACAGGACCACCGCGGTGTTGGGCACTTAGTCTTGCCGTCACTCGGAGTGCACAGCATCGGAGAACGACCCGTGATTCAAAGCTACCGAACTCTTTGAGCGACCAAGTGGTCTGATGCTTTGAAGCTTCCTCCCTCAATGTTTCTTCATTGCACTCACCACGCTTCGTCGAGGCTCACAGCAACGACGTCGCGGCGTGGACCACGCACTCCTACGCACGCCTTAGGGACCGGTGCATTCGGCAGGTGA
The DNA here is from genome assembly GCA_030068145.1 of Diplonema papillatum. Lineage (NCBI taxonomy): Eukaryota > Euglenozoa > Diplonemea > Diplonemida > Diplonemidae > Diplonema > Diplonema papillatum. The sequence goes on along the minus strand of JAPJBO010000085.1, from coordinate 183,825 downwards.
GTTGCCACACACTCATTTTTGGATGCTTGTGTGTACATCTTGTCGCCCAGACGCAGCTGGCAAGGAGATGTACCAACCTTTCGACACAAGCTCATTGCCATGCCTTGCACTAACATCCACAGGTCGGTGCCCCGGTCACGCCGTTCAACATTCACCTGTACGACACGGAATGGGTGTGCGTGAAGAGCCCAATGTTCTCCTTCACCCGTCTTCAGGTCTGTTCACCCTCTCTTTATTCGTTTTATTTTGGTATGCGGCCGGAAATCTCCCGGCACCTCTTGGATTTGTCGGGCGATCAGGATGCGCATCAAGAACTTCTAGGCAGTAGAAGTGGCAGTAAATGGAAACGAGTGACCGGCCTAGCCAACCCCCCGCGTGCCCAGCCGCTTACCAAACGTTACAACAGACTCCACCCGCTTCACATGTCGATGGAAAATCGGAGACTGCACATTATAGGCTTCACAACACAAGAATCAGTCAGGGCAACCCGCATTCCATTGTAAGATGACAATGGATTTGTGTGGGGCAAGGCAGTCTCGGATCCCACTGCTGGGTTCGCGCGTGGGTGGAGGGAGGAGAAGGGCATGATTTATCGCGTCTCCGAGCTGGACTTGATCTCATGCATTTTAGCTACAGTGCGCGCGGTGTTTATGTCGTTTTTTTATTGGGGAAAATAAATTCGCTCTGGTGGAAATGGCTTACCGCCCTCGGGGGGGTTTGCAACCCCGAGCCACTCGCTCCGCTCGTGGCTCGGGGTTGCAAACCCTCCCTCGGGACTAAAACCGACACCTCGACAAAATAAACGGAAATTATCTTGCCGAAAAAATGCTTATTAATTATGTCGGATTTGGTCGAGCGAAGAAGAAAGAAGAAGAAAAAGAAAGAAGAAAAAGGCCGCCCTCACTGAGGACGGATGTCATCAGCAAGGACGTAGCAATCGTCGCAGAGGTGGGTGAAGTCAGGGTCCGTCCACTTTGATATGGGTACTCCCAAGCACTCCCGGAAGGAGATGCGTCCACAAAGGATGCATTGTCGGCTTCTCTGGTCTCGATGCGTTGGTCGTGCGAAAAACGACATAATCAGAGCCGGCATAATTATCTCCGACCAGTGGCTCTAGCTAGTCATTGAAGAGATTGATGGGAAGACGGCAGCTGCTCCCTTGTGGGGTTACAGTCGAGTCCGTGTAGTCACTGGCATAAGTCGCGAAGTGCTGTATCACACCACCAGGAAGTAGTTCCGTCAGAGTCGGAGTGATGATCAGCACCCGGGAAAAAATAATTAGTCCAAATTGCAGAAAGCTATGAAGAATTGGGCCCGACAAAATTAAAAACGACATAATTAAAATGCACTCGAATTAAAGCCGCACGAATTACGAGCTAGACTGTAAGCGGCGCAGTCTGTTGCCTTCTCACTGGTTCATAGTTACACACTCGTCGTGTACCGGCTCAAAAACGTAAGACAGCGTCTTCAGGTGGGTTCAGAGTTCCTAACTTAGTTGAAAAGGGCGTAGAGTCCGCAAGAGGGAAGGCAAGTCTGTCAACTGGCACGAACAAGGAAGACGAACCGACACCGCTACCATGCACTACTGCTTTCCTTACAAACGAAGACGTGTCGCCAGCATCAAGCATGCATGGAAGGCAATCTTGAGCTCAAAACGTGAAACTTAGAAACACCCCCAAATGACCTGCAGGGAGCCGATCCGATTACGAGGGTTGAAATGGCGAGCACCGGCGAAGTTGCGTGCTTCGGTATTGACCAGCACGAGGCTCTGGTAAAGTCGCTGCTGTCGACGGGCTTCAAGCTGCCGATCCGAACGCGCGCTATTTTGGTGTCGATCGGACCGATGAAGGCGAAGGTCCAGTACGTGAGCTACATGAAGTCCCTGGCGAAGATGGGATACCACCTGTACTGCACGGGCCAAACGTACCAGTTCTACAAGGACGAAGGCGTGGAGTGCGAGCTGGTGAACAAGCCGGGTGAGGACTCGGAACAGGCCGACGCAGTGGAGTACATTAGGACCGGAAAGCTGGATTTGGTGATCAACGTGCCGGCATCGCTGTCGTCGTCGGCGGTGACCGCTGGGTACCAAATGAGAAGATCGAGCGTCGACTTCGGAGTCAGTCTCATCACCAACGTGCAGCTCGCCGTGGCCCTCGTCCAGGCACTTGAGCGCGTGGACGTGAACAACCTCCAGGTCCGATCCTGGAACGAGTACGTAACCCCAGGATACCGCAAGCAGATCCTCCTCCAGCAGCCGGGCACCACCCCCCAGCACCGCCCCATGGAAAGCTCGCCCGCCAGCCTTCCGGCCACCATTACGTGGTGATGCTTCCGGTTAACCCACCTACCCTTTTGATTCTGCCCGAACACTGAGCACTAAGATCCCCCCACTTCACCGCTCCCTACTGTTTTCAAACCACATGCCATGAGTGTGCGAAAACTGAACCGCGCGAGAAGGACCCACTGATCATGATCGGTCGCCACCTGAAACCACGTGGATTTGGATCACGGGTGGTGCGGTCAACGAAACCCCCCTAGCTTTCCCTTCTTCTTACTCCTAGTCTCGCGTACGGTTTCTTCTTTTCTTTTTGCTAGGGCTGGCACCATCTGGCTGACCGAAACTATACGCAACAATGTTCTAGAAAGTCGCACAATACGGGGGCTGCGAAGGTTGTGCAGGCTGTGATTCGTTATTGTATTCTGTTGTACTGAGGTGTTGCCAGTGCGCCTCCCATTTTCTTTCCCTTTTCCTTCTCTCTCATTCTCTCTCTCTCTCTCCCTCTCGGATCAGGGAGGTATCTCGAGAACACATACAGGTGAGCGGGGAGAGGCCCTGGGACTAGTAAGGCGGAACCTCACCCGTTGACTTGGTCCTTTCTCTCTGAACTTCTTACTCGGGTTTGATTGGACCACATTTTAAAGGTAAGCAACCTGCTGCTATCGAGAGATAGTTGACTACACTTCTTGAGTTTTCTGCCGCTTGCGGATCACGCATTGAACAGTTCCTCTTTTTTGAGCAAGCACCTACTTCGTAGGAGATGCTCGAGGATGTTGCCAGTTGCAACATACAAGAGAGGCAAGATCCTGCCCCAACTAAGATTTCCCCCAACATTACGACGCACTGGTAATGACGTGACAAGTGTTTCTACTCGGAATATTGTTTTATTATGAAATTGCAAGTATTTTGCACGTGGTTTGCGTGGAAACGTACTTGCAAGTGGGCACTTGCCAGCACACCTGTCAGTTCATGAGTACAGTTTTTTTACTAGTGTGTCGTGACCCCCCTTGGATGTTTTCTGCCTACACATCAAGCTAACAATCGCTCCCCTTTTGATGCCAGCATAATATACATGAGAGGCAGTATTCTGCCTGAACTTCAGTTGAGATTCATCCACTCTCGCGAGAAAAAGCGAATCTGAAGCCGCCTGTTTTCTCTGACTGTCAGGAGCTGCGAATCGGCTGCACTCATACTTTTACACTCCCTCAACTTGAAATACTGTTGTAACGCTGACTTCTGTCCAACCATTGAAGATACATCTTCTGCATGCTGGAGCGGGTCTTTTCCAGTAAAAAAGCAATGCGGGGTATAGTATGACGGCCTTTCGATCCACCCGCCCAAAATGGGCCGAAATGGGAAGATCAATCCAGCGGAAAAAAAGAAGTGAAAAAACGAAAAACAGGCCATTTTGGCCTTTTTTTTTACCGAACATAATTTGTTGGAGGAAATGAGAACCTCGCCGCAAACCGTTGGAGTTTTTACTTGTCGTCCTGGATGCAGGTTTACAAATAACTAATCTGACCTGTTAGACGAAAACAGCTCTTTTTTTCCCATCATCATCATCATGATCATTATTAGTTTTGAAGCACCCGCGGTTGTGCGAGTGTCGAGCTCTTGTTTTTAGTACTAACGACCTTCGCCCTCAGGTGGGATGCTTTGTGTACGTGGCTTACGCGCGTTGAGAACAACACCCACCACATACCTAAGCACACCATTTCACAGCAGGCTTAGGTACAGCCTGCGCTCCTTTTGCAGACGAGATGAACCCCTCTTTGATCTTCGGAGCACAATCGTGCATCCAGACGAACCCCCCTGTACGGCACCACAGAGTTCGAAATCACTGTGATAATGAAAGAAACTATCGGCAACGAAAGGAAAAAGGTGGAAAGACAAATAAGAAGCTCTGTAATCCCGAATAAGGCTTGATGCTAGCATCAAGCCTTCTTCCCCACAAGGATTCTGCCCAAAGAGCAACATGCTGCACCGTGCCCCAACCGTTGATACACGGGACTTGATTATAGCTTTTCTTTGTCTAGCAATGTGGCAACACAGCCTAACGGTTACCGCACCCTCCTGAGCCCCTGTAGGCCGCGGTTCGATTCCTTTGGGTACCAGGGAAAGCCTGCTACACGGGAACCAAGCTTCACGTGTTCGGCGGTACTGCAGAGCCACGGGCCTACGGGTCAAGTGGCAACCGATTTACCACTAAAGCATCAAGGCTTGGCGCACCTTGGGGCTTGGCGCTCGCGCTGAACACAAGCTCGTCGAGACGGTCAGCCCACACAGGGCAGAGCGGACGGGGTTATGGCACTGCGCTGCCTCCGACTCAAGCTTTGCAAGCTGTGGTTGACCGTCACGTTCCTGGACCAGGAGCGGCCTTTTTCTCTTTCTGTCTAGCAATTCATTGGCATAGATTTGGTAGGTGACTGCTGATAGGCGACTTCCGCTAGTGCGCACAAACAAAAACATGAAAAACGACGTGCACGTTTCCAACCTTTCTGACCACACCAGGGGGGTTGGAGCTTTCAAATACGCCGAACGGTCTCGTGGAGGTTTTGAGTCGGCCAGACGGTGGTTCGGTAGCGGATGTTGGCGGACCAGAACATGCGGCTCAGCAACCCCCTCCTCCTTCCAAATTTGGGGCCAGTGACACAACAACAACGCCAACAACGGAGTCCTTCCCCCCCCAGGCATCTTGTTAAGAACCATCCATCCATCCATCAGCCGGCTGACCCCCCCCCCCCCCCCCCCCCCTCAGGCTATTTTCACTGTGGAGGGGGGAGACGCTACCTGTCACACTCTAAGGTGGTCACCACGGTGGGCGGTCAGAAAAAAAAAATTTTTTTTTTGCCCCAAATACCCCAAATACCACACTTTGGAAAAATTTTGTGGGCCCACTTTTGGCAGGGAATTTTGACCATTTCACCTTAGAGAATTTGACCACCCAGCCTCCAAGGCAACTGCACTGTAGAGGGGGGGGGGGGGGTCTGGTTTATCCGGCCATCCGGCCAAAGTGGCTGATCCTTAACAAGAGCGCTGTCCCCCCCCCCCCCCTTCCAAAGGCTATGGGCTGGTCCCCCGTAGCGGAGTGCTACAAACAGCCACCTGAAGAAACAGACCGACATAAATGTCCTGTCTGCAGGCACTCAGGCTCCACACTGCCAGGTCCTGTGCCCGTGGATGAGCCGAGGTGCGAGCACCTACCAATCCAAACACGTTCTTGCATCCCCCCCCCTCCTACTCGATCTACTGAAAACCGGGTGAGTTGACAGCGCCCCTTAGCCATCGTCCGAAGGTTTCTAAAACAGTGTCCAAACAGAGTAATCCACGAGTAATCCTCCCTTCTCACACTTCTCCCTTTCGCCCAACAGGTAGCCAACACAATCGCACCTGCGGAGCACTTTTTGAAGCGCGACGAATCCGATTCGTTCCACACACCACCCGGCACTAACACGAAAGAGGTGGCAGGTGTGGGCGAAAAAGCCCTCGGTCAGATGAGGCAGGCGCAGCCTCGGTTCGTTGGCATTTTCTTCAATGCCGAGAAAATTCTTCAGTTTTCTTTCGATATCTTGGATCAGTTGTCCTACAGAGAACATTTCCGAAATAACGGGTGGCACCAAAGATTCAATGAAAAGGTGCGGTTATAGCCCCACCAGAGCGCAGGCGTGGTCTATCCTGCTGGGAAGCGCAAGAATTTCCCTCAGAATTTTGCCATCATTCGTCAGGTGGTTCTGATCGTCGATGCTTTGCTTATCAGTGCAAGCCTCCGGAAATGTTCTGTTCGATAGATAGGATCATTTACTTTTTCTTTTATACCCACCCGTGTTTAAGATAGATGAACAATCGGGGTTTTTGGAGGTATTCATCTAGTCAATCGTCGGCTCGGTGAAGATGAGCAACAAAGCAACTCTCTTCATCATCATCATCATCATCATCACACCATATTGTACCAGTCACGGTTGGCGAGTGAAGAGCTCTTGTTTCTGTTGCGTCATCACTTTTGGTTCTGATCTCGCGTCGAGCTTCACCTTTTTGCGTGTTACCATCGCGAGAATTCTTCCAGGCTTCCGCTTCGTTTGCGCTCGATCGACCGCGGGAAAGCGAACGGTTGTGTTACTTAGCTACAGATGATTTCCATCTGGTGGGCTCAAGAAACCTTACGCAACCGAACGGATGGCAGTTCTGCCTAACATGTGAGTGCAAACAGACTTGCACAATCTCAGGGGTAGAGAGATTGAGTATTGCACTCGTTGCTACCGATCGGCTGTGGGATAGAGCTTGGAAAGGGAAGCTCGTCCTTGGCAATACCGCCACGGTAAACCAAGGCACCCAGTCGTAACCTTCACAAAACGACGGGATAGCAAGGCAAAAAGGGCCAGAAAGAAATTCCTCAGAAGGTGCCGCCTGTACGCATCAGGGGGAGGGAAATGTTAGTGAGGGCGTGTAAACCAAAGTGCAATAGCCCTCAGTTATGTCATGAACAATGCGGCATCCGACACGAGAACCTCTGGAAGCTTGTGCTGGCTATCTCGTGCTTGACATGAGTGCCGATAGGCTTGCGACAGTTGGTTGTTGCCGCCGTGCTTTGCGAGAGGCCTCGGTCTCGAGAGGAGTAGCATTTGCTCGTAGGCTGTCAGTTTTCCCCTGTCAAACAACGTGTCGGCTAGTTCGGTAGCGAGTTGTTCTGCCGAATAAGCTAGCTTTTCCCCCAGAATACATCGCTTCCCTACAGGTCAAAAAACAACACCCACACGAAGAGTCGTAGACACTGCAACACACACACACACGCGCCACTGACACTACTGAATCATTATCAGATAGCGAAGAGTGAACAGCCGCAGCGCCACGAGCTGAGGAGCGGAAGAAGAGAAGAGAGAAGATGGCGTCGTTCGTCGCCAATGATCAAATCGACCAGGAGCTGAACGCGAAGTTGGCGACCCTGCAGCTCTCGGATGGAACGCTGATCACGGGGAAGTCGTTCGGGGCGGAGACCTCGGTCGCGGGAGAAGTAGTCTTCAACACGGGCATGGTCGGCTACCCGGAGTCGCTTTCAGACCCGTCGTACAAAGGCCAGATCCTGGTGTTGACGTACCCGCTCGTGGGGAACTACGGTGTTCCGGACCGTACGAAGCGTGACGAGCACGGCCTCCCGCTTTCCTTCGAATCCGAAAAGGTGCAGGTGACCGGAGTCATCGTGAGCAACTACAGCTACACGCACTCTCACTACGCCAGCACGTCTTCGCTGGGAGACTGGCTGAAGGAGCACAATGTGCCGGCTCTGTACAACGTCGACACGCGGGCGCTTGTGAAGAAGATCCGGGACCAAGGCTCGATGCTCGGGAAGATCATGTTCAACGACGACAAGCTGGACTGGTCAGACCCGAACAAGCGGAACCTGTGCGCGGAGGTCTCGCGAAAGGAGCCGCAGGTTTACGGAAGCGGCAAGTACAAGATCGTGGCCGTTGACATGGGCATCAAGTTCAACATCATTCGGTACTTCGTCAACCACACGGACACCACGCTCAAGGTTGTCCCGTGGGACTACGACTTCTCCCAGGAGGACTGCGATGGTAGCGTTGCTTTTATTGTGTTTCCGTACCCGTTTTCACATTTCTTCCATACCCCCAGTGGAACTGGAAACAAAGGCCTCGCTCCTGATTTCAGACTTGCTTCGGCAGTTCGGCACATGCACTCACAAATTCATCTTTTCCCAGTACCGCAGCGTGGCACATCCCCCGTTGTTGTTTTTTTAATAGTACATCTGTACTGACGGGTCGATTTTCTCTGGCAATCTATGCGAGCCCCAGGAGAGGTTATCCCCACACACTGCAGGAATCTTCTTGTCGAACGGGCCCGGTGACCCGGAGACGATGGGAGTCACGGTGGACAACTTGAAGAAGTGTCTGGCGCGGGAACCGCCGGTCCCGATCTTTGGGATCTGCATGGGCCACCAGTTGCTTGCCCGGGCGGCCGGTGCGAAGACGTTCAAGATGAAGTTCGGAAACCGAGGCATGAACCAACCCGTGATCGACATGCGGACTACGCGATGCTACATCACGCCGCAGAACCACGGATACGCCGTCGACGACAAGTCGCTGCCGGAGGACTGGTGCCCGCTGTTCTACAACGCGAACGACTACACCAACGAGGGCATCGGCCACATCTCGAAGCCTTTCTTCTCCGTCCAGTTCCACCCTGAGGCCATGGGCGGGCCCACGGACACAGACTTCCTGTTCTCGATGTTCCTCGGCCGGATCAAGGAGAAGGGCGCGCGGACGACGATCGTCCCCATCCGCCGGAAGCCGGATGTGAAGAAGATCCTCCTCCTCGGCTCCGGTGGTCTCTCCATCGGGCAAGCCGGCGAGTTCGACTACAGCGGGTCACAGGCCATCAAGGCGCTTAAGGAGCACAACCTGGAGGTCATCCTCGTCAACCCGAACATCGCCACGTGCCAAACGTCGAGGGGTATGTACATGCGCCTTTCCCTCCCTTGTTCCCAACCTCGACCCTGTGTATGAGCTAGGGGCCAACAAAAAGGACACCGCGCAAATTTAGAAATCGCCAGCCAAACATCCATTGCCGACAATAGTATCCACGATGCACTTGCGAATGAACCCTGGAAAAGTGTCATAATCGGGGTGGCCACAGGGCCACCCCGATTCAAAAATGTTGGCATCTCCTGTCGCTTCAAACCACTTAAAACCCTTACTTCCCGCAGGTATGGCCGACGAGGTCTACTTCGAGCCGGTGTGCCCGGAAATTGTGGAGAAGATCATCATCAAGGAGAGGCCCGACAGCATCATGCTTCAGTTTGGCGGACAGACAGCTCTCAACTGCGGTGTGAAATTGCGAGACAGCGGTGTCCTCGCGAAGTACAACGTCCAGGTGCTGGGCACGCCGGTCGACGCCATCATCGCCACCGAGGACAGAGAGATCTTCGCTGAGAAGCTGGCCGAAATCGGCGAGAAGGTTGCGATGAGTCAGGTCAGCCCTTTTCTTCGTAGTAACAATGCATTGTAAACACGAAAGAGAGCGCTGGCAGCGTGGTTTTTGGGTACTCACTATCATTCACTAGCATGCGAATCCTCCCCCGGCACGTACAAACAAACTCCTTTGTCATTATCGTAAAGAGCCGATTGGCAGCGTATCGTGTTCAACCTACCAAATAGGAACTATACACGCGCAGTCCCTTGAGTTTTTTCTGGTGGCGAAGATGGGGCAGGACGGCGTCCCACCCTGCAAGGCGCCCCCCCCCCCCCCCCCCCCCCATAGATGGAAACATAAAACCCAAAACCCAAGGCCACCAGACACCTAGTATTTGGTGGCCAGCCACTACTGGGCGGCTGGTCCTTTTTCCCGATCGAATATACACACCTCCGAATCTAAACGGGCGAAGCCCGGCTTTTCTTTGCACCAATCCTTCCAAAAAAGAGGGGGGGATCCGGGGGGCACCGCCCCCCGGCCGAACGGTACGGTACAGCGACACAGATCGTGCGGTGAAAAACCTCAAGCTTCACGGATTTCCAAGAGAATCTGTGAAGCTTTACGAACCTTCTCACACTCGTATTTCTTAGTTTCGAGTCCCCCACCAACGAGACCTGTAACCGAGTTTAACTAGTGCGTAACCAGTCTGTACCCACTGTAACCACTTGTAACCGGGTGTAACCAGTCTGTAACCGGGATGTAACCGCTGTAACCACTTGTAACCAGCATGTAACCACTGTAACCGAGTGTAACCAGTCTGTAACCGGGATGTAACCGCTGTAACCACTTGTAACCAGCATGTAACCACTGTAACCGGGTGTAACCAGTCTGTAACCGGGATGTAACCGCTGTAACCACTTGTAACCAGCATGTAACCGCTGTAACCACTTGTAACCAGCATGTACTGTAACCGAGTGTAACCAGTCTGTAACCGGGATGTAACCGCTGTAACCACTTGTAACCAGCATGTAACCACTGTAACCGAGTGTAACCAGTCTGTAACCGGGATGTAACCGCTGTAACCACTTGTAACCAGCATGTAACCACTGTAACCGAGTGTAACCAGTCTGTAACCGGGATGTAACCGCTGTAACCACTTGTAACCACTGTAACCGAGTGTAACTAGTCTGTAACCGGGATGTAACCGCTGTAACCACTTGTAACCAGCATGTAACCACTGTAACCGGGTGTAACCAGTCTGTAACCGGGATGTAACCGCTGTAACCACTTGTAACCAGCATGTAACCACTGTAACCGAGTGTAACCAGGAATGGTCGCGGTATCTCCTTGCCTGCTGCTCGATACGTCGGGGATTCTGCTGGGTCTCTTCAAGATAACAACTCAAAACCATTTCAACTAACTCCAGGAAGGTCATGGCAACTCCACGCCTGCTACGTGTATCTTCAAGCTAAGATAAATCCATTTCAACTAATCCACTGATGCGCTATCTTCGAGGCCTGTCAAGAGGAAGGAAACATGCACTGAACCTAGCAACAGACTGACTTGCGAACGGGATGAAAGGAGTGGTCCAGACGTACCAACGCCGACCAAGACGATCACCCGGGGGCAAGGGTGGGTGGGAATTTGTTTAACGTTTTAACTAGCTAAGGTTGACCTCCTGTTGGAGTGGTTCACATTGGTTCCGAGCACTGACGGCAATTCAATGCGCCAATTCCCTCAGTAAACTGCAGTCTGTAACCGGGATGTAACCACTTGTAACCACTTGTAACCAGCATGTAACCGAGTGTAACCAGTCTGTAACCGGGATGTAACCGCTGTAACCACTTGTAACCAGCATGTAACCACTGTAACCGAGTGTAACCAGTCTGTAACCGGGATGTAACCGCTGTAACCACTTGTAACCAGCATGTAACCACTGTAACCGAGTGTAACCAGTCTGTAACCGGGATGTAACCGCTGTAACCACTTGTAACCAGCATGTATCCACTGTAACCGAGTGTAACTAGTCTGTAACCGGGATGTAACCGCTGTAACCGAGTGTAACCAGTCTGTAACCGGGATGTAACCGCTTTAACCACTTGTAACCAGCATGTAACCACTGTGTTTTTCAGTCGAATTCGCCCGGTTACATTGAGGGTACACTGTTTTTCAGTCAAATTAGGCTGGTTACATTGAGGTTACACTGTTTTTGAGTCGGATTCTGCTGGTTGCATTGAGGTTACACTGTTTTTCAGTCAAATTTGACTGGTTACATTGAGGGCACACTGTTTTTCAGTCAAATTAGGCTGGTTACATTGAGGTTACACTGTTTTTCAGTAAAATTTAAATGTTTTTCAGTCGAATTCGCCCGGTTACATTGAGGGTACACTGTTTTTCAGTCAAATTAGGCTGGTTACATTGAGGTTACACTGTTTTTCAGTCAAATTAGGCTGGTTACATTGAGGTTACACTGTTTTTCAGTAAAATTTGAATGTTTTTCAGTCGAATTCGGCCGGTTACATTGAGGGCACACTGTTTTTCAGTCAAATTTGGCTGGTTACATTGAGGTTACACTGTTTTTCAGCAAATTAGGCTGGGTACATTGAGGTTACACTGTTTTTGACTCGGATTCTGCGGGTTACATTGAGGTTGCACTGTTTTTCAGTCAAATTTGGCTGGTTACATTAAGGTTACACTGTTTTTCAGGCAAATTAGGCTGGTTACATTGAGGTTACACTGTTTTAGACTCGGATTCTGCGGGTTACATTGAGGTTACACTGTTTTTCAGTCAAATTCGGCTGGTTACATTGAGGTTACACTGTGTTTCTGTCAAATTTGGCTGGTTACATTGAGGGTACACAGTTTTTCAGTCAATTTAGGCTGGTTACATTGAGGTTACACTGTTTTTGACTCGGATTCTGCTGGTTACATTGAGGGTACACTGTTTTCAGTCAAATTTGGCTGGTTACATTGAGGGCACACTGTTTTTCAGTCAAATTAGGCTAGGTTACACTGTTTTTGACTCGGATTCTGCGGGTTACATTGAGGTTGCACTGTTTTTCAGTCAAATTTGGCTGGTTACATTAAGGTTACACTGTTTTTCAGTAAAATTTGAATGTTTTTCAGTCGACTTCGGCCGGTTACATTGAGGGTACACTGTTTTTCTGTCAAATTTGGCTGGTTACACTGTTTTTCCGTCAAATTTGGCTGGTTACATTGAGGTTACACTGTTTTTCAGGCAAAGTAGGCTGGTTACATTGAGGTTACACTGTTTTTGACTCGGATTCTGCTGGGTACATTGAGGGTACACTGTTTTTCAGTCAAATTAGGCTGGTTACATTGAGGTTACACTGTTTTCCAGTCAAATTTGAATGTTTTTCAGTCAAATTTGGCTGATTACATTGAGGTTACACTGTTTTTGACTCGGATTCTGCGGGTTACATTGAGGTTGCACTGTTTTTCAGTCAAATTTGAATGTTTTTCAGTCGAATTCGGCCGGTTACATTGAGGGGGCACTGTTTTTCAGTCAAATTTGGCTGGGTACATTGAGGGCACACTGTTTTTTCAGTCAAATGAGGCTCGTTACATTGAGGTTACACTGTTTTTCAGTCAAATTTGGCTGGTTACATCGAGGTTACACTGTTTTTCAGTAAAATTTGAATGTTTTTCAGTCGAATTCGGCCGGTTACATTGAGGGGTACACTGGTTTTCTGTCAAATTTGGCTGATTACATTGAGGGTGCACTGTTTTTCAGTCAAATTTGGCTGGTTACATTGAGGGCACACTGTTTTTCAGTCAAATTAGGCTGGTTACATTGAGGTTACACTGTTTTTCAGTCGGATTCTGCTGGCTACATTGAGGTTACACTGTTTTTCAGTCAAATTTGGCTGGGTACATTGAGGCCAGTTGCGTTTCCGCGTTGGTGTTGTTGCTTCGCTTTTGGACTCCTTCTTCGACTTTGCACGGTCCCAACGTCCTGGTCTGCCCTTGGCACGTCTTGCGCTCAGTCTGCGCAGTTCGTCTCTCCTGCTTGACTTCATGCTTCCATCGAGCCTGCTTGCGCTCCCATCCCGACGGGTATTGCGTCTGCGGTCGAAAACTGCCATTCAGTGTTGCAGCTTTGCGGAGCTCCGGCTCGCACCTTGTCGCCGGCCTTCTTCGCCGTCTGCTCTTGTGCGGCGGCTTCGTAGGCGCGCATCACAGCTTCAAACGGCTGGTTTGCTATTTGTGGTCTCTTGTTGAGTCTGGCCATGTTCCCGCCTCCGAGAGACGTCAGGACGTTGACTTGCATCTCAAGCGCCGGGTGCATCGGCGTCTGCACGATACTCGTCAGCCGTCGCATCGCGCTCTTCATCGCGTACGATTTCGAGGTCGCCGAGTCCCGATACTCGGCTGTCGCTCGTCTCTGAACCTCATCCATCGCGCGATTCGAAAGAGCATCGGCGTCGATATTCTGCTCGCGCGGCACGTGCTCCAACTTGATGTCGGTGCCTTTCTGCCGCAGTTCCGCCACCTCTGCCTGCGCCCTCGTCTTGTACGGTCGCCGAGCTTCGGAACAGCGCGCGTTTCCTGTCATCTGGTCAACGACAACTCCGCTGTCCCCCCGAACAACCAGCTCTCCGCTCAGCCCTGGCTGGTCCGCCAACGCAGCTACCTCATCGCCTGGGCAGCAGCCGAAAGCTCAAAGCACCCCTTCCGCGGGTGCTCGATCACAAGTTGCCCCGGCTGCCAAAGCATCTACCGCGTCGCAGCCCATCGCCACCCTAAGAAGCACCCCTTCCGCGGGTGCTCGTTCACGAGTTACCCCAGCCGCCAACGCAGCTACGTCGTCGCCTGCCATCACTGCTCAATCAAGACCTGCCCCTTCTCGGCCAAGAGGGTCCATATCAGCCTCTGCAGCGCCGTCTGCCGTAGCAGCTCCATAGCAGCCTGCATCTGCTTCGCCTACTCTGCTCCCTGTTGTTACGGCTTCAGCGAAATTTCATTTTTTTGGTAAAAACAAAGACGGCTTGCTTGCTAGGACTTTTCACTTTGGTTCTCACCCTGACCTGGAACTGGGGAAAACTGAAAGCACAGCTTCGGAGTTTCTTTCCTTGTCTTGCCATTCGGGACGTTGTCCGCAAGCATACTCTGCGTCTGATGATAGATAATGTTGAATATTCCGGCTATCCCATACGAGTTGAAGGTTCGGAGGGGTAACTTGCGGGGAATGATTGTATTTTGATATTCCCGCAAATATATGCCACATACTGTAATATATTGTATAGTCCGAGACTAGAGGTATGCTAATAGCTCTATCGAGCCAACCCCACTTTTTAGGGGGTCTGCGGGCGAAGCCCGGGGGCACTTTTTTATAGTGTCGTTTCGTAAAGGGTCTCCTTAGGAAGTTTTCCCCCCTTGGAACTGGTACCGTAATGGCAGAGTGAACGGTGCACGTCTTCGGGGCTTGAAGACCCCGGTTCGAACCCGGCCGAGGACACTTTTCCGGTCGATAATGATTTTTCGGGGTTTGTTGGTTTTCAGGTCTAATGTGCCCTTTACTTTAACTGCTGCCTCTAGTCTCGCTGGGCGCCGGTCTTTACCGGCGCAAATGTACTTTTCGGGACAACCACTAGAAGCACTGGGTTTCCGAAGATCAACGCGAAAAAACGCCGAAGGCGTACCTTGGCGTACCGTACCGTCCGGCCGGGGGGCTTGGCCCCCCGGACCCCCCATTCTTCAAACTTTCACAAAATCCGTGAGGTGGGCCTCGAATTCTTCTAAGTACAAACGCTGGTGTCCTGGACAAGCCACCCCCCCCAGGAAACATAAAACCCAAAACCCAGACGGGCCAGATTCAGTTTCCACCCCTGCCCCCCCCCCCGACCTACCAGTAGGGTACTTCGCGTAACTTGTTCGCGACTTGCTGCCCTCAGCACGCAGGATAACTTCCTCGCACTCTTTTCCCTTTGGTACTTCAACCATTGGTGCTGCACACGGCAACCCCATGTCCACTGTGCTCTGCGGAGTTTACTTCGCAGATTGCCACCGTAAAAAGAAGACAAGACAGTGCTGCCTAGCGAGTCGCAGTCACAATCAGGGCGAGTGCCCTGAGTTTTTAACTTGATTGCTCAGACACGGTTGTAGGGGCCTTCTCCCCGTGACGGATTCGCCTGTGCTCTAGTAGCACGGGTGGTCCTGGCTGTGACGAGCTACGAACAGCCGCCTGAAAAAGGCTTAAAGGACCGAAACAAGGCGCAGACGGGACCAGTGCGGTGTTGAGCACATATCCATTTCAAGCACGTTCTTGCAATCCCCCCGGCCTACCCCTGTCTATCAAAGTAACAGAGTTGACTGCGGGCTGCATGGCAACCCTGCGCAAATCATCGTCTTCGTCCCATGAAGATTGTCCCCCCGAGCGACTGCCTCGGCAGAACTGCCGGCGGGGGAACCCAAGAAAAAGCTCGCGGCGCGAAAGCGCAGCATTCAACAAATGGAGCTCGATATCACAGCCTGGTATCATCGTCCGCATTGAGCTCGTCTTCGGACGACCGCATACGCCTGAGCTCGCCGACACAGTCGGAATACAAGAAGACCTAGTCCCGCTAACTCCACATGTACTCGATCTTGACGACGCAATGGCAGGTGACGACGTCATAAAGTAAGCTGACCAACGAGAAAGTGCATGCTAATCCTAATGTTCATGTACTCAAAAGAACTCAGTGCTCAACATGTATGCACGTGGGGCGGCCCAGGGCCACATTCATTGCGAATGTGTTCGTGGTGTCGGTCACAGAAGTCTTTTTTGGCTTGCCAAGGTGAGAAGAAGAGTGAAAGTGTACGTACAGCAGTGAGTAGAGAAGAGAACGAGTGTAAAAGAATTTGGCGGTAGCACAAACTACCGGGCCAGCGGAGACCACCGAAAAAATCTTTCTTACTTTTCCTCATCCCTCATAACCAGTACCAATAACAACGACCCCGGCTTACCCCCTCATCACGTGCACGACCCATTCGTTACTAACCAGGAAAGAACAAGAGATTTCATAATTGATGTTGACGAACACGAACCGTCGCATATGTTTTATGTCTTTTCGCATGTTGTGAGTCTCATATTATTGAACATGTGGGACCCTCGGTCGTGTACAACCGAAACACGACGCCCATTCTTTTGTGTGTTACAGAGCAAGTGTTTCTGGTTCTGCAACCCGCAACCTCATTCTGCAGGTGGCCACCAGCGTGGAATCGGCACTCGCAGTCGCGAACAGGATCGGATACCCGGTGCTGGTTCGATCAGCGTTCGCCCTTGGCGGTCTCGGATCCGGGTTTGCCGAGAACGACGTGGAGATGAAGGAGCTGTGCCAGAAGGCGTTTTCATCGACGGACCAGGTCATCGTTGACAGGTCGTTGAAGGGCTGGAAGGAGATCGAGTACGAAGTGGTGCGTGATGCGGACGACAACTGCATCACCGTGTGCAACATGGAGAACTTCGACCCGTTGGGAGTCCACACTGGCGACTCTGTCGTCGTCGCGCCCAGCCAGACCCTCACCAATGACGAGTACTACACTCTGCGTAAGGCCGCCATCAAAATCGCCCGCCACATCGGGATCATCGGCGAGTGCAACGTGCAGTACGCCGTCGACCCGTTCAGCAAAGACTACTGCGTCATCGAGATGAACGCACGCCTCTCGCGTTCCAGCGCTTTGGCCTCGAAGGCGACCGGATACCCGCTCGCCTACGTGGCGGCGAAGTTGGCACTCGGAACGAAGCTGACCGACATCCGCAATGCCGTGACGCAGTCGACGTGCGCATGCTTCGAGCCGTCACTCGACTACTGTGTCATCAAGTTCCCGCGGTGGGACATGCGCAAGTTCAGCCGCGTGTCTTCCGCCATCGGATCGGCGATGAAGAGCGTCGGCGAGGTCATGTCCATCGGCCGCAAGTTCGAGGAGGCCTTCCAGAAGGGTCTCCGCATGGTCGATGGAGGCATCGACGGCTTCGGGTATGTTTCGTTCACGTGTGTGTGTGGGGACGTTTGTTGATGGTTCAGCAGTCCTGTGGCTGTGCATGGAAAACGCAGCAAGGTCCGGAACGAGCTATCCTGGAAATATTGAACTTTGTGTCGTACCGTGGCACGGAAACTCAGGAGAGTGGAACTCTCGGGTAGAAACCGTGACGACAAGGAAGATCGTCAACAGTCGTTTCCACGTAGCTTTATCTGCAGTACTACGGAGCCAGCTCGAAACGGCGGCACTGTGGACTGCATTGTGTCTTCGACAGCAAGCCAGCATGCCAAGTGTCCACAGGCAATCCACAGTTCAGCATAGACCGACGGCGCCTCACAATGGATATACTGTGCGAGTCCAAACAACACAAGAGTGCCACACACACCTAGTAAGCTTGCTTGAGCGCCTTCGGCGCGTCAAGTTGGAATCATTTGCGTTTCTGAGCGAACTCCTCATATCCACTCGCCAAAGCGAGGGGTTAAGCAAAACCTGACAAACGCGGGCCCCACCGTTTGCCCCCCTTTTTGTACTCCCCACCACGCACACACACACACACCCACAGCGACCTCGCTAGCGCGGAGGAAAACAAATGCCCCGACGAGGAGCTCGATGAGCTGCTGTCCAACCCCAGGTGTGCTGCAGCAATTTCGTTCTGTTGCGGGGAAGTTTGCAACGGCCTCGACCCACGGCCGGGCATCGTACGCAGGATGCAATGTGTGAGGAAACTGAACCGCCCAAGTAGGACCTTCTGATCATTTGTCAGTTTGCCACCTGAAACCACGACCAGGATTTGGCGTGCGGTCAACGAAAACTCTAGGTTCCCTTTCTACTTTCTCCTACTCTCGCGGTGTAGTTGGCGCAGCCGTGCGATTCATGGCGTTTGCAAACGTGCTGGGGGGCAACTCACAATCCAGAACCGAAACTTACCCGGAGGGTCTACAACGCCGGAGCTCCAAAGCTAGCTTGCACCTCCTGAAACTTGTATATTTACTCCAAAACCGACGCCCCACAGTGACCGTCGTGTTTTCGCGATTGCTGTGGCGCTGACACGAGGCTACGGAGTTGAACGCGTGTACCAGCTGACGAAGATCGACCGGTGGTTCCTCAGCAAGCTGCAGAACCTTGTCGACATCGAGCAGAAGCTGGCGTCGAACAAGAAGCAAATCCGCACCGACATCCTCGTCTTGGCCAAGAAGGCAGGGTTCAGCGACCGTGGCATTGCCCGCGTCACCAGCACCACAGAAGAACGAGTATGCTTCACCTCTCGTTCCTCCCCATCTCTTTTTAGTACTAACAATCTTGCGGGTTGCCCTTCAATGTATTGTGCAGGCTAAAAAGACGTAGGCAGCGTGTTTTGGTGGTCGATCAGAATTCCTAATACCTTTGCCCTTCAATGTATTGTGCAGGCTAAAAAGACGTAGGCAGCGTGTTTTGGTGGTCGATCAGAATTCCTAATACCTGAAAATGACACAGGGTAAATACAAGTGGGAAATCACGCTTTACAACTTTGCACACAGGTCCGCCAGCTCCGGCAATTGCACCACATTGTGCCGTACGTCAAGCAAATCGACACTCTTGCTGCCGAGTTCCCGGCAAAGACGAACTACCTGTACACCACGTTCAACGGAGACGAACACGGTACGCTATTTTGGGTGCTCGCCTTTGTCATTTCGCTCGTTGGCCCGTAATCAATCAAGCGTTTATTCCAATCGGCATGCTGGAGACTGATCCAGTCTTCATTTTGCTAAGACCCACTTCAGGGTTTCTCCTGCTCCAACCTCACATACGAATGATAGAATCAGGAGAGAACTGCAGGAACCGTGGTTGTGATTCGTTGCGACACTCCAACGAAGTCCACAGAAGTACACGGGCTTTCGGTACATCCAAACCCAGTGCCGATGTCGGGTACTGTACCGTGTGACTGTATCGCCTTGCTGTTCAAGTGGCCCAGCTCGCGCGAAGAAGCAGGAACCGTGGTTCTGATTCGTTGCGACACTCCAACGAAGTCCACAGAAGTACACGGGCTTTCGGTACATCCAAACCCACGGGTACTGTATCGTGTGACTGAATCGTCAAGGGAATGCATTGCTGTTCAAGTGGTCCAGCTCGCGCGAAGAAGGTGCTCAAGAGCAGGAATCGAACCTGCCGCCGGTTCAGTGAGAGGGAGGCTGGAGAAATTGCAGAAAATGGAAAGTCCGTACGTTGCTGCACTTTGTTTTGAGAATCCCGTTTCGCAAACCTGGTCCGTTGAGGCGACCTTTAGTCCAAGCACTGTTGCTTACATTTGCAGGAAGGAGGAACACAGAGCAACTAGAACCTAGCACGTACAGAAGTAGGGGGCTTGCTATTGGTTGCACAGTTGATAGCTTACACGGTACCGAACACACAGATCTCAAGTTTCCCGGTGGCGGCGTGATGGTTCTTGGATGTGGACCTTACCGTATCGGAAGCAGTTGTGAGTTCGATTGGTGCGCGGTCAGCTGCGTGCGAACGTTGAACAAGCTCGGCGTGAAGTCGATTGTTGTCAACTACAACCCTGAAACCGTGTCTACCGACTATGACGAAAGCGACCGCCTCTACTTCGAGGAGCTGTCCCTCGAGTCTGTTCTGTCCATCTACGAGCGGGAAGGTGCTCGCGGGGTATGCTTTGATTGCATTTCATGCGTGCTGACGGAACGGATTTGCGGGTCTATGTTTGGCTGTTGGTTCCAGACAGTTTTCACGGACGTGCCCGTCACAAGATACGCCGGCCCGCCTTGAGCCGGTCCATCCCCTCTTGATAGAAAGAATGCAGCACCGGGCAATTCCATGCAGCTCTAGGGACTAGGGATGGACCTGATAGACCGTGGTGGACTGTGATAAACAGCGGCAGGCACTTCGATGCAGTTTCAAGAGATAGGGACGGACCGGCTCAACTGAGGATGCCCCAAGGGTTCTCACTTCCCGAAAAAGTGCCGAATCGGAACAATGATGCTCGACAGCCCCTCCCTGTCATCGAACTCTCGCTGCTTGAGTGGGAGGAGAGTCATAGACCGGCACACGAAGTTCTGCATCAGAAGCAGTCCACCCCCTTTGCGATGCACACAACAGAGTGTTTTGAGCGGAGCTTCGCCGTTGTTGTTTTTGGTTTCACCTCTTTTGCTTCGGGTTGCACCGAAAACAGTGTTAAACACACGAATACACGACAGGTGGTGGTCTCCGTCGGAGGGCAAATCCCGAACAACCTTGTGATCCCGTTGTTCAAGTCTGGCGTGACAATTCTCGGGACGAGTCCGTCGAGCATCGATTCATGCGAGGACCGAAACAAGTTCAGCAAGCTGTGCGACACCCTCGGCATCGACCAGCCGGAGTGGCTCGAGGCACGTTCTATCGACGAAGCCAAGGAGTTCGCTCGCAGGGCCGAGTACCCGGTGCTGGTGCGACCATCGTACGTCTTGTCAGGTGTGTATCTTTTTTTCACGACGACATATCTTGCCAAAAATCAAGCTTCTGCCCACGTACATGCGAATGCACAAATGAGACCCACTGAAAGTATGCGGAGAGACAACCTACACGGAGGTTGTGAACGTGTCAGCCTGCGTACAGAACGTGCTGAGTCTCTGCATCATAGAAGAGACACGGTTGTTGCAATTGGTCATTAGTTCGATCACTTGCTGGATCTTCACCAGAGCAGAGACGCGGCCGTTGCACTACCACCGTTTTCTTTTCCCAGAGATCCGGTCTGGACCCAGTGTGATGGGCCTTTCTTCGGCGGGGCCCACGCCCGAAAAGTTATATGCCCTGCTATCGCTGTGAAGACAGACGCGAGGAGACTGTCCGCTTTTCACAATAACAAAACCCGTGCCAGGTGCGGCGATGAACGTCGCCGACAACGAGGCAGACCTGATCAAGTACCTTGCGGAGGCGACGAACGTGAACAAGGAGCACCCCGTGGTGCTGTCGAAGTTCATCACGCATGCGAAGGAGATCGAAATGGACGCGGTTGCCAAAGACGGCCGCATCATCAACTACGCTGTGTCGGAGCACATCGAGAACGCTGGGGTGCACTCCGGTGACGCGACGCTCTGCCTGCCGGCGCAGAAGCTGTACGTTGAGACCGTTAGACGCATCAAGCGCATCATGACCGCCCTCTGCGCCCGCCTCAACATCACCGGCCCCGTCAACGCGCAGTTCCTGTCGAAGGCAAACGACATCAAGGTGCGCAACCACTCCTTTTTCTGTAGTAACACTTAGTTGTAAACTCGAAAGAGAACGCTGGGAGATTAGCCTAACGATCCTGCACTCGCTAGCTAGCAACTCCCCGGCACGTACAAACAAGCATCGCCCCTTCTTTTTAGTACTAACAATCTTGCGGCTTGTCCTTCAATGTATTGTGCAGGCTAAAAAGACGTACGCAGCGTGTTTTGGTGGTTGATCAGAATTCCTTACCTGAATATACACAGGGTAATTTAATACAAGTGGGAAAAACGATCAACCGGCACGCACAAACAAAAACGAAGCGTGCCTGTCTTTTTTCAACCAGGCGACTTGAAACTCCCGCACAACCGAGCTTTCAACCGAGCTCTAGAAAGGTAACGTGAGGACGAAGCGTGGGATGGCGCCGCAAATCGTGGTAGAATCTTCTGTTTCATCGAACTTGCTTACTTGCCCCTATCGTAGCCTGTGCTCTCAGCTTCAGATCGTACCAATAGACTTTACACTCGAATGCTCCACCTCGCCATGTCAAGGCCGCAGGGGGTTCTGAAAACCACTGCCATCTAACCAATACGATGCAGTCTAATACAAGCACTTGTAGATTATTGCAAAATTATTTAAAGCGGCAAACAATTCGTCACGCAGATCATCGAGTGCAACTTGAGGGCCAGTCGGTCTTTCCCGTTCGTGTCGAAGACGTTCGACGTCAACTTCATCGAGCTCGCGACGAAGGCAATGGTGTGGCTTTGCACTACTGGCAACAAAGGCAATAACATGAACCCAAAAGGGGTTTTCTGGGGTTGGTTGAGCTTCTACCCAAGGCGGATTCGCCTTTGCTCTCGTGACGAGCTACGAACAGCTGCCTGACAATCCAGACTCGCACCGCTGTGTCCTCTGTGTCTGCACAACTTAGGTTTCGCGCTGGTGAAGGGACTCCCTGACTCCACACCGCCTTGCGTTTTCGTGGCTCACAGGACCGAAACGCGTGCAGGTAGGATCGGCGTCGCCGAGAGCATCCTGCCCTCGGCGTCGCCGAGAGCATCCTGCCCCTTGTTTCGATCATCGTAGGGTTGTGTCTCGGCACCTAGCTTTCCACTTTCGCCGCCTACATTTGGGACGTCGGTTGTGCCGTCACTGGCTGCGCACCGTAACCAAAACAATCCACGGCTCAAAGCTACCGAACACTTGCAAACACAGAAGAGAGACCAAGTCTGATGCTTGTGTACAGCTCGGAAATCACCTGGTCAGGCGCAGCCTCGGAAAGGAGATGTACCAACCCTTCGACACAAACTCATTGCTATGTTTTACACTATCATCCACAGGTCGGTGCCCCGGTCACGCCGTTCAACATTCACCTGTACGACACGGAATGGGTGTGCGTGAAGAGCCCAATGTTCTCCTTCACCCGTCTTCAGGTCTGTCTACTCTCCCTTTACCTTAACGTGCCAGGAGAGATGGTCCTTACGCTGGCTTGTCTTAGTTCTCTCTCTTTCTCTCTCGGAAAAGTGGGCGTGAAAAACGCGATCTTATACACGGTGAAGGGTAGGTGTCGATGAACTCCGACGAACCTGAGATCCGCTCCTGGTAATGCATGTGATGTCACCAAGTCCAGCTCCAATATTGCTCATACCATTCCTCGACCCCCGCCTGCTGCGAACGTTCACAAACGACGCCAGCTGCAGTTCTTGCTCAAACATTAAGTTAACCCCGCCCGACCATAGATTGTAGGGGCCTTCCATCCGTGACGGATTCGCCTGTGCTCTAGTAGCACGGGTGGTCCTGGCTGTGACGAGCTACGAACAGCCGCCTGAAAAACTAGACGCACACCGCTGTCCTGCCTGCAGTATCCCTCAAAACCAGCACCAATAACAACGACACCCGCAGGGAGCCGATCCGATTACGAGGGTTGAAATGGCGAGCACCGGCGAAGTTGCGTGCTTCGGTATTGACCAGCACGAGGCTCTGGTGAAGTCGCTGCTGTCGACGGGCTTCAAGCTGCCGATCCGAACGCGCGCTATTTTGGTGTCGATCGGACCGATGAAGGCGAAGGTCCAGTACGTGAGCTACATGAAGTCCCTGGCGAAGATGGGATACCACCTGTACTGCACGGGCCAAACGTACCAGTTCTACAAGGACGAAGGCGTGGAGTGCGAGCTGGTGAACAAGCCGGGTGAGGACTCGGAGCAGGCAGACGCAGTGGAGTACATTAGGACCGGAAAGCTGGATTTGGTGATCAACGTGCCGGCATCGCTGTCGTCGTCGGCGGTGACCGCTGGGTACCAAATGAGAAGATCGAGCGTCGACTTCGGAGTCAGTCTCATCACCAACGTGCAGCTCGCCGTGGCCCTCGTCCAGGCACTTGAGCGCGTGGACGTGAACAACCTCCAGGTCCGATCCTGGAACGAGTACGTGACCCCAGGATACCGCAAGCAGATCCTCCTCCAGCAGCCGGGCACCACCCCCCAGCACCGCCCCATGGAAAGCTCGCCCGCCAGCCTTCCGGCCACCATTACGTGGTGATGATGCTTCCGATGAAGCTCTCCCTCTTTTTCATCCCTTCTCCTTTTACTCGGATGGCGTCTGCCAGATGGGTCGCACCATCTGGCAGACGGGAGACTAAACACAACAATAATTCAGAAAGTCGCACGGCACAGGGGCTGCGAAGGTCGTGCAGGCTGTGATGCAGTTGTGGTAATCCGTTGCCTAGCGAGGTGTTGCTCCGGTTCTTTTGTCCGCCCTCCATTTTTTTTTTGCATTTCTTTTTCGAAAGTAGGCAACCTACTAGCACGCGACTGCGGGATGTGGAAACCCCAACGTATCCCTCCGTTCCACCGGAAGACGGTTTGATGTTACCATCAAACACACACGAGCGGCAAGATTGCTGCCCAAATACCAAACGAAGACTTCCACCCAACATTAAGCTATACGCCTCCCCCGAGAGGCTGTGTTGTGCCAACACATCGAGCTAGCATTCCCCTCCCTCTTTGATGCTCGCGCATCATAAACTTACATAAAAGGCAGTATTCTGCCTAAACAATAATTAAGATCGCCCCCCCCCCCTTCTCGTGAGAAAACACGAATCTCGAACGCCCTTTTTTTCTCTGAGTGTGTCAAGAGCTGCGACTCATACCTTCACACTCCCTCAGCTCGAAATACTGTTGCAAAAGCTGACCTCTGTGTCCGATCATTGAAGAAACATCTTCTGCATGCTGGAGCGGGTCTTCTTTCCCAGTAACAAAGCAATCCACGGCGAAGTATGACGGCCTTTCGATCCACCCCGCCCTCAATGGGTCAACCCGGGGAGATCTAATCAGCTAAAAAAAAAAAAAGAGAAGAGAAAATCAAAAGGCCAAAATCTCTCGCTGTCGTTCTCGACCGACACATCGAGGGGTCGGATCCTTCCAACAGAAAGCGGTTCTGGCAGCAGCGAAAGGAATCGCCCTCCCTCCAATTCCGACCAGACCGTCGTGTCTGTGTCTGCGTATTCCATGCTGCTGCATCCGGACGAAAACCACCGCATGCATGAGAGGCAGTGTTCTGCCTCAACACGAAACTAAGATTTCCCCCCCGACCGGTTTTATCATACCGCAGGCTTGCGGAGTCTTGCGGAGTCCTGCTCCACTTTTCCCAGTTTCGGCTGACACCAATTGCGCACTTAACCATGGTTAAGAAGACGACTGGAAGCATAGACATCAAGATAGCTCAAAGCATCTGCAGAAGAACACGAAAAGCCTCTACGTTTTCACATTTCTTCTGTTGGAAGACGTGGTGTTAACATCATACAGATCATCACATTTTAGACTTCAAAGTACCGTAGATTTGAAGGCAGCTTTTCTGCCTCACAGAACTACGTCCCCCCTCTCCTGAGCCCAAAGGGGCTCAAACGAAACCGGTGATGCTCACACCGAACTCTGGTTTCTCGGCCGCAGGTATTTTTACCAGCGAACGCGAACCAAGGCTTCCTCCACACCCCCCCATGCATTCCGCGAAGAAGACTTGATGCTAGCATCAAACACATGAGAGGCAAGTAGCGCCTGAACACGAAACTAAGTTTTTCCCCCCCTCGATGAGAGGCAGTGTTGCTGCCCGAGCGTTAAACTCGGGGGTTTCCATTTCCCCCGGTACGGCTGTTACGTTGCGGGGCTCAGTTCTTCTGAACCGACAATGCCGAGCAGCATTGAAGTATCTCAGCTCTGCAAAACGCTACGATAGAGCAGCACGCTGCACAGCACACCAGCCGTTGGCACACCTTTTGTTCTGGATACGTGTAGTTTTTGTTCGACCGGTGATATGACTAGTGGCACAGATCGTGCGTCCATTTGTACATCACGCCCACAAACTGTTGTGTGGTTCGGTGTTCGTTTCCTTTTCGCATCAGTTTTCGCCCGGGTACCAGTCATGCTTTTTCACCGGTCAAACGACACTGGTCGCGTCAAAAGCTCGTGCCTTATTGTCGGCCATCCTGCTCCCCCTCCTCCTCCATTGTCTGTCAAACAAAAAATCGAGAACAGTTTCTAACGAGAAGCCCGCGGCGCCTCACAGTTTGCGAAACTAGGTTGTGCCGCCCGTGGCTTGCAGTTGAACAAGAACTTTCACTCTAAAAAAAGAATTCCCTTCGCCGAAGGCCATCTGGAGTTTCCGCAGGCCTGGGGGATGCTAAAAAAGACAAGTGGCCTGGCGCGTCTACGTCGAAACCAACGAAAAGGGGGGGGGAGGGAAGGGGGACAATATTGCAACCGAGTTTTGTTTTTGAAAGCTAGAGTTTCCACCATCACGAAAAGTTTTCTTCGCATCATTTCATAGCCTTCTACCTGACTCGTCAACCCCACTCATCAGCCCGACATTCTTTTGTAGAACGACTAAAAAGCAAAGAAGGTGTTCTTCTAGTTGTTCCATTCTTTGCAGAAAGAAATTATCTCCCACACACGGTGGAGCCCAGCCTTAGAAACTGGAATTAAAGCTGGAGTTAAAGAAGCGGGTGTCACACACCCGCTGCAGCTTCTGAGGCTGGACCTCACCAGCCGTCGTGCACTCTATACTTCCCTCGCGCTGGCGCGCTTCATCGTTGTACATGCGTACGTCTAAGAAGCAAAGTTCACCAGAAGCCAGACGGTTGCCGTTAAGAGTTGCTGGACCCCCCTGAGCTTCCAACCATTCGGAGCAGACCACGGGGCTTTAACGCACCGGACGGTCCAACCTGGTCCATGGTTGAGTGGCCCAAATGCTGATGTAGCCAAAGGATGTTGGCGTACCAAAACTTGCTGCTCAGGCACCCCCCTCCGTTCCCCCCCCCCAGTAGCACACAACAACAACAGCAACAACAGAGTCGTCCCCTCCTTCCGAGTTATCCTTTTGAAGGTCTCGAAGACTTCTTCTTTAGTTCTTCTAACGACCTGCGGCCTGCCTCAGATATCCGAAACGGCTTCAAAGGCCCCACTCTATTGCGGCCAAAGCGGCAGGTGCGTTGCCTTGATGCAGGTTGTTCCGCATCGCGGCATGCCTGACATCGATGTACTCAGGTTCCACACTGCCGGTCCATGGCCGTGAATTAGGCGCGAGCGCATACCATCCCAAGCACGTTCATACTTCCCCCTACTCCGTCTGTTGGAAGCCGGTGAGCTGCCTCCGGTCCTCCAGCCATCATCCGAAGAAAAGTTTCAGAAAGCAGTGTCCACAAAAAAGAACAAATGAGTGCCCCGCCCCCTCCCGCTCACACCTCTCCCCTTTTGCCGACCAGGCTCCCTGCAGAGCACTTTTCTGAAGCTTTCCCTTTTTTCCTGCAGGCCCGCTTTCCGTCTTTTTTGCGGGCAAGAGGACATCCGAATCACTGCTCCGGTCCGCCAATACGCACATCGGCAGGCAATTCGATGTTGCCACCAGCGACAAGGTCGGCCCGACCCTATCACACGTATTTGTGCACAGCAGAATCCAAACGCATTTCGTTGTGCGACGAATGGACTAGCCCTCACACAGCGACACACGTCCTCTGGGCGATTCCCCTTTTTTCCACCCTCTCCTGCCACCCGGCGTCGGCGCGTCATTTTCTTTCCCTTTTTTTTCTTTCTTACGGAGGTTACGGTGCTCCTCATGCTCATCTGTGACAAAAGGTCCCCCCCTTCCATGACTACTTGCCCGGTTTTGCGCGCTGCGTGCATCGATCACATGGTAACTTTTTCCACCCCCCCCCCTGCACTTCTTTTTCTCCCCCCCTTTCCGCTAGAATCTGCTCCCTCAGAACCTCTTCCCTCTTCGTCGCTCTCTCAGTCTCCCGTTTTGTGCTTTGCTTATATTTTGTAGGAAATGCGAGGATGAGTCAATCTGATTATGCAAGTGTGGCCGCGCATCCAGCAGAGAGCAACTCGATCTCGTTCGCGTGCAGACCACGGTGTCACGTGAAAAACCTTGCGGACTGCGGCAATAGTACTAACAAGAAACAAGAAAGCTGCTATTGCACCTTTTCTTTTTGGTTCTCGCACGCTCCCCATTCTTTTGCTCGATTGTTTCATCATCTTCCCCCGCACCTTTTTCTGTTCTTTAAAGTAAGCACCTTTATAAGAAAATACGCGAGGGACCGCCAACTGCAAAGCTATACGACGAGAGACGACGTGTCCCCACGAAAACCGCGGGGAAATCTGGGTTTCATGCGGACTGCAAAGACCCATCTTGCTTCGTCTCTGCCAGTGCGGTCGTCGCCGGTGTCTTTTTTTTTTTTTTTTTTTCACTCATTTTCTTTCTCCTTCATCCTCCAGTCTTCACCGCCGGCGTTTTCTGGGTGCGTATTTTTGTTGAGGGGAGGAATATTTGACGAGACCCTGTTGGATTTGTGCCAAAGCGGAAAGGTGCTTACACAGGCCAAAGCATGACTTTGGCTGAGCAGTCAGGTCGATGGCCAGGTGAACAGATTCGCGGTCAACCAGTGTAGGGTTTGTGCCGCTACGACAGGCCAAGGCATGCTTCGGCTTCGCAGTCAGGTCGATGGCCGGGTTAACAGAGTCGTGGTTGACCAGTGTGTCCAGGCGTGCTCATCTCCAGTGTTGAGCATATATCGTACCAGGCACATTCCTGCAATCCCCCGCTTCTCCGAGCTTTCAGGCGAACTTTTGCTCTGCGACGTCGCCAATTGATTTCGAAATGTCCTTCACCAGTAGTCACGCTCAACTAATCCCCTTCTCACCCCACCCCACCCCCATCATTGAAAATTTCTTTTTTTTCTCCTTTTCCTTTTTTCGAAAAAGAGAAAGAAAAAAATGGAATAGAAAAAAAAGCCCTCCGGTTTTCAATCTCGAACCACAACGCGCCCTCCTCCTGTTCCTCCCTTGTTCCGTTGTTCCGTGGTTTCTCTCCCTTCGTGCTGTCCAAGTGCCAGCTGCCCGAGTTAACCTGGGATAGAGTGCTGTCAGCTGTTGATAAACGAAGCATCACAACCCACGACCCACCAGTCCTGTTTGTTGGAAAGGGAGACGGGAACGAACCGTTGCGACGCATCACTACAGGACCCTTGCTTGCAGAATTTAAAGCAAGGGAGTTCACAATAGGAACTCGTGCTGCCCGCGCGCTCAGCTCCGTAGTGGCATCCGCACACCACAGCGGTTCATAATTTCTCTGAGCAGGTTCATACGCCTCGCACAGAAGCCGCTGAGCCATACGGGTCTGGATACGCATCTAGCTTGTACTCGGCGGACAAAACATGTAAATTTGTTGCATTAGTGTGATTGTCAGGCCTTCGACTACCCTGAGCAACGCACTATGCACACTCCGTGTCTACGACAAAACATGTTTAATTCAGCTAATCCCGAGCAATAGCCCCGGCAGGAGCGCGAATCTCCAGGATCAGTCAGAATTTGTTTCTCCTCCTGGCTACCGCAACAGTCTTGGCTGACTGTTGCGGTAGCCAGGAGGACCGATCTACCCAACTGAAGCAGCCGCCGAGCAGCCAACTTCGCTGGTCAGCTCGTTCCCAAGGTACCAGCAAGCCAGTTAAGGAGAGCTACCCGTGAATGATCATTTGGTTGATGTGACATGAATTAAACGGCGCTGCTAAATTGGCGGAAGGAGAAGGAACAACGGTTCCGAGTGACTCTCTCCAAGGAGGCAATTTAACAGCGCTTAATCTGACCTCTACACAATATGTACAACAGCACACATCCCTGCTCGATGTATCGCGTGTCCAGTCGGAACTACCGTCGAAACTCGCTATCTACGCCGAAGTGGAATAGGTACCGATCTTTTGAAACTAAAACGCAAGCCCATCCCGGTGCGTCCGCGGCTTAAAGGACCTAAACACGGTGCAAACAGGACCAGTGCGGTGTTGGGCACAGAACGATTCCAAGCCCGTTCTTTTGCAAACCCCCCTCCCCTTCTACCAGATCTGGTAAAATATAAGGGAGACCATGTCAGAGCCCGAGCCGAAGACCGCGAAGGAAGAGGCCGAAGAGGCTTCAGGCCCAGCGACGAAAGCTGAAGAGAAGGCGGAGAGCGCACGCGATGCGGAAGGTGCGGACGCAGGTCCGGGCGAAGCTGAGCCGTCGGACATCACTGAGAAGGAGCCAACACCCGAAGAGAAGGAAGCAGCAGCCGAGAAGGCAGCCGTCGCTTGGGAAACGGACTTCGACATCGTGCAGAGGGTCATGCAGGAGCAGTCGAAGCCCGTGCCCTTCAAAGAGAGGCTGGCCGGGTTCTCCCGGTTCCAGCGGCAGCTCTTCCTGCCGGAGCATCGCGAGGTTGCGAAGAAGTTCTTTTGGGCCACAACGGCCATGCTGCTTCTGCCCGTGACGTCGTTCTACATCGCAGAAGACGTCCTCACGTCGTACGGCGTCGACAAGCGCTCCGTCGGCACCTACGCCGCAATCGCTGCAGGGGTCATGGTTCAGGTCGTCTCTTTCGGGTACGTCTACGTCGCGATTCTCGAGGAGAGGGCTATGAAACAGAAGAAAGAGTGATCCGCATGCTCAGAGGGTCATTCTTTTCGACTGCCGTTCCACCTGGGTTGCACGGAGTTGTCCCTTCCTGTGCCGTCCTGCTTCGCAGAAGACGTGCCCACTGTATACTCACGGGAATCGGAGCGTCGACAAGCTGTCCCTCACTTGAACGCGGCATTCGTTACCTGCGCGATGCAGTTTCCTTTGCGGTACGTCTACCTAGCGACTCTCGGAGGAGACTCCTGGTCATGCAGCCAGGCATGCAGCCAACACCGGCGAAGAAGTCTTGTTGCTAGCATTCGCAGGGCCTGCACAACAGTGCCTTCTGAAAAGCAAATCGCCCGTTGCTCACTTTGTTGTAGAACAATCTCGAGGAGATACAGACTTTCCATTTGCATTTCCTGGGAATGTCTCTCCCGCCTGAGGCGAAGACGAAGCTGCCAAGTGCTGCAACGTAGTATCTAGTATCAACCCCCAATGCGTTCTGCCTCAGGTGACCAGTGAGCACTTGCGTGCGTTCGCAGAAGGATGTCGTCCACCTGCCGGTCTTGTTTATGGGCGCCGCAGAGGTAGAGTCTGAAGCCGGGTGGATTCTTTGTGTACTGCCTGTTCTGCGGTGCTCATCGACACTCAAGGAGCGCAGCTGCTAATTACGAAGGAGGATAGTGTATGTAGAACCCGTGTGAAAAAATGGCAGGTGGCATCGGAGCTTAGTGGGCCGGGAGAGGAGAAGAACGTACCCACATATCTCTAGTTGTAATCGTTTCTCCCCCTCTAGCCTCCGTCGCGTCCGGTATCTTGCACCGTACCCTAGCTGGCTTATCATCAGAAACGCACCAAGGGAGACGCGAACCTGCGTGCAGTTTCTGCATTCGGCGCGCTAGAAAGAGCTATCCTGTTAAAGTATCGTTTTCGGGGGGGGAACACGGGCGCTTCCGCCGCCTATCCTTGACGTGGGGCCCACACCCGCGAAAGCAGGGATGCAGCAGCCAGAATTATTATTCGAATAGGCCGCCCTGTTATGTAGGAAATACTGCAAAATCCCAGAAGGAGGAGGAAATGTGCTGCAAACCCTCACGAACCACAGGTAAATCTGGGTTTCGTGCCGGGGGGTGTAAGCGATGATGCACAAGGTACACTTGCGGAGTTGTGGTTGTTTCTCTCTCATCGAGCCTGCGTCAAAATGAGCATGAAGCGGCGCCTCTGAGTGTTTCCCCCCGCACCGTGAGGCGGCGCCCCCCTTTCGAAAGTGGAGGTAGCCCCCCAGTACTTCTGCTTCGGCTCGTCGAATCTCGTCCAATGCACCCGGTCCTTCGCTCGTCGTATTGACCGCCAGCCTTTATGCTTCTGTCACGTCACAACTGGCTAGCCCGACACCCGCGTTCGATTTTGTTGGTTCACCCTTCCCTTTTCCGCCGAAGTTGCTGCGTTGCCGTCTTTGTGGCCATTTTCGGGGACAGAGGTGCCGTACAATGGAAGGCTTCGTGTTCGGGTTGGTCTTCGTGGTTGCACGCCTGTTCGCCGTTCTCCTGCACGTCCACCTTCCCGTGCCGCCACAGCAGGTCCACAGTCGCCTCACATGAAATGACCAATGCGCGAGCTTAGAACCGACCTATGTCTCTATGGGTAGCTGAAGTCAAACACGGCAGGAAAACACGTCATCAGTGCGCAGAGGGGGGATCAAGCAACATGTCGGGGCCTCTCTTTTTGGGTGTGGATCTTGGGTCGCAGTCATTGGTATGCCATGCTGGTTTCTGTTGCAAGCGCCGTCCTTCGTTTTCTTCACCAAACAATAAAATGTCGTCGCAAACCGTGTTTCCACTGGTGTCCTGAATCACCAGCTCAGCGTAAACACGATCCGGCACACTGCGTTCGACGCAAACCGCTCTCTCTTCCCATCATCACAACATGTAGCATCAATAAATGAGGACGGTGCACAACAACGGAGACAACCAACAGGACATCGCAGGACGTAGTCTTCTTGGGAGTCATTTGCATGCAAATGAGTACCACACGATGCCAGCTTTTTCGCTACATTACTCCTGAAGGGTCACTCTTTCCGCGCTTTCGCCGTGGTGCAACCTTTGTCGGTTGCAACTGTTGCTGTGAGCTAGTGTCAAGTTCGTATCACGGCAACCAACAGGAAATCGCAGGACGTCGGACTGACGCCCATCGTCGGAAACTCAGCAAGAAATGCACAGATATTCAAGATTTCCACTCCAAAAAAAAAAAAAAAAAAAGATGGTTCTAGCGACTGCTGTGAAGGAAGTCAAGTCCCACGCGATGGCCAAGCCGCGAAGCGACAGCATGAGCGCCATCGCCCGGTTAAGGAGCCCCCGCAAAGGAAACCCGGTCGCCATGGTGCTGTGCACCCTCCCAGATGTGCAGTGGGCCAGGGGACACAGCGACAATGACGACATCAACGCAGCAGACGCCGCAGCAAACGCCGCTTACGAAAACAGCGGCACATTCAACGTCGAATGGTGCTACCGCAAGGCCAAAGTTGCCAGGCTGTGCCAACGGTGGCAAGAAGACGATACCGAAGACGACAATGGTGACCTGGTGCAACTCGAAGAAAACGGACTCTTCGTGAGGAGAAACCGTACCGACAGTCGCGACACCGCGGTCCGTAAGCGACTATCTTCCGATGTACCACCTCGCTGCCTCAGCGCACAAGCCCTGCGGACGCTGCGGAACCTGCATGGAGCTACGGACCTCCTCCAAGCACTCACCCGTAGAGCCATCATGCCGTTCAAAACCCGCAACGAGTGCGCCGTAGAAGGCTGCTACCACCGAGGAAGTGCAGATCATGTCCTGACGGCTTGCGACGAACGACATATACTATGCTACGGACCCGAAGCCAACCTCACGCGCATCTTTGGACAGAGTGAGGTAACCTACAGGCAAATATTGGATGAATTTGCGGCCCGCAACACAGCAGTCATGCTGTCCGTTTGCGCGCGAGTCCGCTATCAGGAGCCCAGCGGAAAAGCAACAGAATGGGCCACTTGGCTAATGCACGAGATCAAGTCTAGCTCGAAGATACGATAACACAAAACATTTATTTTGGGAACCCCACCGATCACCACAAGCACGTACTAAGCTGAACTCCACAAGCATACAAAAGGTCGAAAGACACCAATCTGTACGTCCATTCGGGATCGTCGGAAACACAAAAGAACGCTCACCCAAACAACTTCCGCCGGTAGAGAAACCTTGCCTAAAGAAATCAACTGCCTTCGGGTAGGCTAGTCTGACACTAGTTGTCGTCAGGGGATTAGCTTCTATATCCACATTTGGACTGTCAGTCCAAATTTGGAAGAGCTGGCGGGGAAAAAGAAGAAAAAAATGGCGCTGCACCATCACCCAGGCCCCAGGCAAAGGTGGCCAATGTGCAATCCGAGGCACTCAGGGCCCAGCATTTTCGTGAAGATACGTCGCGTCGCGCTGTGTTGAGCCCATCCCTGAGTGAGGACGCAAAAAAGCCGTCAGCGGTCCAAATTTGGAAAATGTGCCGGAGACGAAGCTAATGCCCTGGTTGTCGTCGGGGGAAAAAAAAAAAAAAAAGAAATAGGGCGTCGTGTCACTATTAGTGGTTCTTTTCAAACACACGAGGCTCTGCCGCGGTGGCTACCGCTCCTACAACCCCCACACACTGCAGAAACTCTTCATAACTGACGCCAAGCTTGAACCAGTTGTCGAAACAACGGTATCGTTCGACAAAGACCTGCCGCAGTACAAAACCACTGGCGGGTTCCACATTCGCGGGTATGCACATTTTTGGTTTTCGGACCGGTCACGAAATGCTCCCTCCCGGAGGCGGCTAGAAGGGGTGAACTCCTTTTCTTATTTTGAGCATGCCCCCCCCCCCCCCCCTTTTTCAACCTTTCCAATTCCCTTCAAGCTAAACCATTATACAACGACCCCCCCCCCCCCCTCGGCGCTTAAGGGCTGGCTGTCGGCACTGAGGTGGACCGACGCGGGCGAGGTGTCGTGCGTCGAGCTGGCAGTGGACTTCGAGGTCCACACCGGGGTCGACGTCCCTGCCCCCCCGGGAATACGAAGGCTCGCCGCCAGAGGGGGAAGACCCTCTGGACGATGCTGTCGACATTGTGCCACCTGTGGCGAGACCTGCAGCTGCCGTCGCCGTTGCCTGCCGAGCGGAAGGTCCGGGTGGGCTCGATGAGGACCCTGGGGGCGCCGATGCTGTGGGGGGGATTGACACCTCGCCCACGCTTCGCCGGGGGCGAGGAGACGCACGGGGTGCTGGAGGCGAGCTTTCCGCGGGCAGCTGCCGGGGACGGGAAGAACTGGGGCGGGGACGTGTTCCCGCAGTACGACGCGGCGCGGCGGGCACAGCGTTCGCTGCGCTGGGACGTGCCCACCCCTCTGCCGCAACGCCCGCGCCTTCCCGTGCTTGTACCGGCTGCGCAGGCGGACCCTCTGCTCCGCACGCAGTCGGTCTGCGATGCCTGCGCAAAGCAGAAGTGCGCGGTGTGCACTGGCATGCGAAGAAACTACAGCCTTGTAGTTGACCAGTGCTGCCAGGTGCACCACCGCCCGGACGACGGCCTGCGCATTCAATGCTGCCGGGCGCATCGGCTGACGCGATGCGGGACCTGCCCGAACGCCGACGCGTGCTGCGGACGGGGGCATCACAGGGGTGGTGCTGGCCGCGACAGCAGCAGTGGCGACGGGGGTGGCGGTGGTCATGGCGGCCGCGGCCGTGGCCGCGGCCGCGGCGGCCGGGGCGGCGGAGACAACAGTGGCGGAGACGGAGGCGGCGGCCGCGGCACTGGTCGCGGCCGCGCACGCGGCGGCGCGCGGCGAGAGCGACGGCCTCACAGGCCGGAAGCGGCGCGCGCCGTCCCCACCGGGGACACCTACCAGCCGTGGCCGGAGAAGGCGGACGACGAATCGCCCCCGAAGCGCGCCCCCCCGCCAGCAGGCAGGAAGCGACCCGCGCCATGCACCCCCACGACCTCTCCCGCAGCCGCGCTGCGCGCACGACGACGACGCGCCGATCTCGGCGACGACGGCACTGGCCTCGCCGGCCCGAACACACCGCGCCCACCCGGCCCCGCCCGGCCCTCTTCGATGGCAGGCCCTGACTCGGGCCCTTTTACTGATTCTGGTTCCGACCCTCCACGGGTCACACAACGATCGCGCCCTCCCGCCGGCTCTTCCCGGCTACTCACGTCCTCCGCATCGCGGCGTGCCTATCGGCGCAAGCGAGAAAGCGAAGACTCCGATTCCTTTTCGGATTATGAAATCGTCAGTAATTTCCAAGAACAGTTGCAACCGACTAGAGTTGCGCCGCGCCGGAAGCGCGGAAAAAGTGACCCTTCTGGAGTCACGTAGCGAAAAGCTGGCATAGTGTGGTACTCATTTGCATGCAAATGACTCCCCACTAACGCAACAAGACGACGAAATCTTGTGCATTCTTGTGATCTTTTGTTGATTTTGTGTTTTTTTGTGAATTTTTGACCCCCGAAATCACCCCAAAAATTATTATTAAATATACGGAAACCCCCATATCGGACACACTTAAGTCGGGAAATTATTTATCGGAAACTGTTACCGATAAGTAATTATTGTTACCGATAAATAATTTCGTGTTACCGATAAATAATTTTCTGTTACCGATAAACAATTTCTGTTACCGATAAATAATTTCTTGTTGCCGATAAATAATTTCGTGTTACCCACCCCCTCCTTGTTGTGATGGATGAGAAATTTGAGTTCTGACGGTATCCATCTTGAACACGGGACATTGTAGTCGCCGTGGCCCGTTGCATGGGCGTAGCATGAGCGCGCGGTGGGTTGACCACTGGCAAGTCCGAAGGGGTGCAGGATCCAAGTTTTGGGTCGAAGTTTTGGCGTTTATTGTGGTTTAGAGGTTCGGTGTTTTTGGGTCCAAGTTTTGGGTCCAAGTTTGGGTCCTAGTTCCAACTTGGTTCAACACTGGTTCCCTGCCACCAAAGGTTGTTGCCGCACAAGTGCTTTGTCGTTCTCTAGTCTGCCCGAACTTAGTCCACCGATTATAGATCATCAGAACTTTGAACACGCAGGCCTCGAAGGTTTTGCTTCCTGCTGGTTCGTTTCCACTGCGGTTAGCCACGTACGATGTCGTGAGCTAAACATCCTCAAGAACGGACAAAAGCACTCACCCAGTAGCCCATTTTCCCATTCTTCAAAAAAAAAAACGATCATTTTCTTCTTCTCAAGTGTTGCGCTCCTCCAGAAGGCTGTTCGCAGGGATAGATGGTGGTTTTGTCACATGCTCTTTTTCTTGTCCTTTTCCGCAATCATGCGCTTCATATGCCCACTCAAGGATTATCGCCATGTATCCTTCCCGACTCAACTCTGAGGCTGGCGGGTGCTTGCCTCGCGCCTGACTCATCCGAGAACACAAGCTGCAAGCTTGCGCTTCTCAGCTATGACTTCTCCTGCAGGATGCCCTCGGCCGCGCTTCTGTGCTGTGGTGGCTTGTGGCAACTCTTGGCCAAGTCAACGTTTCTCACTAATCCCTCACACCGAAGTGATCATGAGTTGCCTTAACGAAGGAGCTGAACTCAGGCTGATAGGTGGGCCTTCTACAACGTTAGCACCGGTCAGCAAGTAAACGTATCCGACCCCTGGCACAGAAGGCACGCGGTATCGGTAAACTGTGTCGCGCACTCACACACACGGACAGAATTGACAGCTTGTTCTTGGAACCCTTTCTCACGGTCAGTATTCTGGACAATTACGCTGGACGAATATCAGGAATCGACGAATATCTTTGGGCTGTTTCAAAATCTTCTCGAAAAATACAGGGTCAAAAGGGCCTTCCCCCCAAAGAAATAAGACTCCAGATACGCAAACTCTTTTGAACGCTGCACACGGGTATCCTTCAAGTGACCTCTAACTATCATGTTGCATAAGGCGTATCCGGATCTGAAAGCCGAAGACTTTGTAACACTTTACCGCGACCGAAGTCGCGAACCGGGTTCAGCTTGCACTGCAAAAGCAGCATAATTGTGTCTTGCGCACGAGCGCGGAAATCCGCCACCCACCATTCGGTTAGATATTGCAAGAACACAATTGCGAAGCTTACTACAAACGGATAGTGTTACAAAGGCGAACGAATCATGCGAGAACCTATGGAGGGGCCCCTCGACAGCTTTCAGAACACGGCATAGTAAGTCAAGAGTCGGATAAACGTGCGCACATTCTACTCCCGTTTGATCTGCATTTTCCACCTTTCCCCCCTTTCTTTGATCTGCTGGTGAATGTATTCTATGATAAAGTTGAGTTTTGGCTCCTCTACCCAAGGCAATGCTTTACTCCGTGAACTCCGTTCCGACAAGACAACTCTGATTGACTGTCTGTTCGATCTTAGTGCCATGGTGCCGTCGTGGCAGTAACGTGATATACGAAACCTTACTCGAACTACTCGTCACCACTCGACACACTGAAGCAATAGATAAGCCAAGTGATCAACACAGCTGAACAGATTGGGCTTTGGGGGCGGCAGAGCAATCACTTCTCCAGCAACAAAATCTTGTCCCCTATATCCCAGTTTCGGCTATCCGGGCGCAAAATGTGCCTGAAGAGGGCTTCTGCCTAGCCTTCACGGGTACCAATTTGTTTCGGATCGAAGATTATTTATCGGTAACAGAAATTATTTATCGGTAGCACCAAAATTATTTATCGGTAACAGAAATTATTTATCGGTAACACCAAAATTACTTATCGGTAACAGAAATTACTTATCGGTAACAGAAAATTATTTATCGGTAACACGAGAAATTATTTATCGGTAACAACAAAATTATTTATCGGTAACAAAAATTGTTTATCGGTAACAGGAAATTGTTTATCGGTAACAAAAAAATCACCTATCGGTAACGTTCCGATAAGTAATTTCCCGACTTAAGTGTGTCCCGTATGGTTAGTCCTCTTAAATATATATATAGGTATCGTATCTACGAGAACACCAAACCCACCGCATCAGGAACACGGTAACCGGCCCGACTCTGCTGTGGGTCGAAGCTCTTGAACGATGCTTCGCGCAGCTGTTGGCGCTGAAGGCACCGCTGCATCGCGTGGTCGCGATCAGCGGCTCCGCCCAGCAGCACGGCAGCGTGTACTGGAAGCGGGGGGCCCTCACGAAGCTGCAGGAGCTGGACAGCAGCCGGACCCTTACCGAGCAGCTGGGCGACTGCTTCGCAACGACGGAGTCCCCCGTTTGGATGGATTCGTCGACGACCAAGCAGTGCCTCATGCTGGAGAGGGACCTGGGGGGCCCGGCTAACGTGGCGAAAGTCAGCGGGTCGCGCGCCTTCGAGCGGTTCACCGCCAACCAGATCGCGAAGCTCCTCGAAACGGAGCCGGCCGCCATGACGCAGTGCGAGCGCATCAGCCTCATCAGCTCGTTCTTGGCCTGCCTCTTCACGGGCGGATATGCGCCGATCGACGTGTCCGACGGTTCCGGCATGAACTTGCTCGACATCAACACGCGAACGTGGTCCCCGGCTCTCGTGCACGCGGTGGGGTCCCGGCACCCGTCTAAAACGTACAACTTGATGTCCCGCCTCGGGGAAGTCGTCGAAAGCTTCGCGCCCGTGGGCCACGTCAACCAGTACTTCGCCGAGCGCTACGGCCTGCCGAAGGAGTGCCAGGTCATTGCGTTCTCCGGCGACAACAACAACGCGCTCGTCGGGCTGAAGATCGCGAAGGGAGACCTCGCGGTCAGCATGGGCACCAGCGACACCATCTTCGCGTCGATCGCGAAGGCGACTCCGAAGGAGCTGGGCCACGTGTTCGCGCACCCGATCGTCGAAGGCTCGTACATGGCGATGCTCTGCTACGCAAACGGGTCGCTGACCCGCGAGAAGGTGAGGGACCGCTACGTCGGCGCCGACTGGCCGGCGTTCGAAGCCGCGCTGCAGAAGACAGCCCCCGGCAACCGCGGGAAAATCGGGTACTACTTCCTGAACCGGGAGATCATCCCCCAGGGCGGGCAGGGCGTGCACTTGTTCTCGTCCGACGACCGTCCGGCGGCGGACTCCGACTGGCAGGAGGCGGAGCACGTGCGGGCCGTGGTCGAGGGACAGTTCCTGTCCATGCGCCTGCACGGGAGTGCAATCGGGCTCGAAATCACGGAGCGCAGCCGGATCTTCGTCACTGGCGGCGGCTCGCGTAGCAGGGGCATCCTGCAGGTCCTGGCCGACGTTTTCGGTGCACCCGTGTACAAAGACGTCAAAGGGGCCGTCAACAGTGCGGCCTTCGGCGCCGCAGTCCGCGCCGCGCACGGCTACCACCTGCTGGCCGAAGGTCTCACGCACGCCGACAGCGAGCAGGTGTACGCGGACATGATCAAACAGCAGCAGACGGTCGAGCTCCTGGCCTCTCCCCACAAGGCGAACACAGCCATCTACACCAAGATGCTCTCCAGGTACGAATCGCTCGAGACGAAGGTCATGGACAAGGTCCGAGCAGAAGCACGCCTGTGAGAGCAAACGAAAAGTCGCCGTTAACGATCGACAACTTGTGCTCCAGCGCCGGAGCACGTTTCGTCACCGGGGCTTGCTCCAAATCACCCAGGTTGGTTCCCGACGTTTCCCACCCGGAAAGGTGTCGTCGAAAACTCCGATGGGCGGTTGCACAGAGGGTAACGGGGGAGAAATCCCGCGCTTCCCCGGTTCGGGGGGAGAGGTGGGTTATATGCACGCCCCACTTGCTGCATAACATGTGACGTAGCATGTGGAAAGACACAACACGTGATCACATGCTTCAAACGCATGTTATACTGTTATGTTACAGCACATGTGATCAGCATGACATGTGGAATCACTTGTTACTTCCATGCCAAATGAGTCGTGTGCATACATGATAAGTACATAATAATGATGATTCGAAGACACGGGCAGCATTTCACATTTTGAGAAAGTCCGCTACTGCTGGACCAGCGATGACCCTGCGCTCTGTCGCGGTGCAGTAAACGCGAGAAGCAAGAACTCACAGAGAGAATACGGACACCACGAAGCCTTGTTTTTAAGCGAACAACGACAAAGGAACTGAGATTAGAAATGCTGGCAGGCAATGCTACAGCGTTGCTGACATTCCGAGGCCACAATCACGCTGTTGACACGCGGCGATTGTGCGTCCTCGCATGAAAAGCCCTGTAACATTTCGTTATTCGGTGTCTCTACCTGTTCTTCAGGGTCTCTTAGCGAATGTAGCAAGTACGCTCGTCGCAACGAGCGACTGCGTTTCGGCCAACAATACGGGTTAACGCCATCTCCGCCCTCTGTTTGAGGAGTTGTGTTGAAAGCGAAGCGAAACGACCTCCCAGCTCACGCGAAGTAAGCATCAGGACACGTTCTTTGCTTCGTCCTTAATTCATTCTCGTTTCTTTTGTTGCTGTGCAAGGATGCTCACACCTCCTATGGAAGACAGAGTCAATACAAGTACCGTGCCGCCTTTTTTTCGTTGTCCTCGTGTGACATCGCGCCTTAGTGACGTCACGGAGTTGCAGGCTGAGAAAAGGTCCTTTAAGACACCGGAGACTCCTTGTCGATACCATGCAACGGTCACACGCATTGTACTACTGCGATAGCTTGGCATCTGGCAAGAGCAAGCATGACTCAGCCTTATCTGTAAAGTGACACGAGAGGCACGCGGTTCACTCCGTCAAAGTTTACTCGCGAGCCCAGTTCGCGAGGAAAACCTGAGTTGTTGCTCACAAAGCACGTTAATCCGGGTTCCGTGCCCGGCGGCGTATGCGTTTATCTACTAGAAAAAGACCAATTCGTTGTTGTCTCTCCCACCTCCAGCCCCCGTCGAAGTAAGCACGGAGCGGCCCCGAGTATTTCTGGTACTAATAATCGTGCGGATTGCCCTTCAAACGCAGGCTAAAAAAACGTAGACAGTGTGTTTTGGTGGTTGAGCAGAATTTCAGATCCTTACCTGGGTATGACACAGTGTAAATACAAGTGGGAAAACGATCAACCGACACAAGCATTCCGACACCAGACCAGCAGAGATTATTTGATGAAGATGGAGGGCCATTTATCTTCGGAAAGAAAATGCCCAGAATCTCTCTTGAAGATATCTTCAAGGCTGGCCTTGAAGATATCTTCAAGAAAACAAAAAAGAAAACGCCCAGGTGGTGGGGGGTACCTGTACACTGAAGTGTACACAGTCCTTTTGCTCTAAGCGCACCACAGTGCAGCGGTCAACCATCCTCACGCAGGAAAGAACTTGAGGCCACTGAACGCGGTCCGCGATGCCTTCCTTTATCTGGTCCGCCAATCTTCAAGAGTCTTAAAAACCTTGAAGATTTTGTCTTCCACGTGGCCGCTGGTAACATGGGGGGAGGCCTTCACATGGCGATACAGCGCACTCGCTCTGTGCAGCTGGCTCTGCGTAAGCCGCTACATCCCAACACCTTCTCATCTGAATATTCCACACACAGGAAAAGAAGAATCGCGCTTTCCCCCTCCCCCCGTAAAAGGCATATATAGGACCAGTGCGGGTTGCTCATAGCGTTTCAAGTCCAGTCCGTGCGAGAGTTCGGCGCGACCGTTGGCCCGCTTCTTTTTGTTTGACCTGCGCCCAGCCGCACCTGTCAAGCTAGCCTTCGCGTTAAGGAAACAGTTGCCGCCCAAACACTTTGAGGGGCGAGAAGCTGGCGGAACTTACCGCGCCATCGGGCGACCCGCCCCCATAGCCCATGACAGAAGAAGATCCGACGCACTGTCCTGCCACCGGCCTGCCGTATGTCGGAGTGCCGATAGAGTGGAGCTCCCTGTCTGCGCCGAACCTGTTATTTATCGGGTACGTCGACAAGATCAGCATTGACCGAGGTGTGTGCTCTTGTCACTTTTCAGGGGAGTTTCTGCTCTTCGTATTGTCTGACGAGAACTGCCTTGAAGAAAGAGAGAAGGGAGAAGTAACACCAGGAGAAGTAAGCAACACGTACAGAAACTTTACCAACCACACCCTGATGGCTGTGTGAAGTTCTCTTATCGAGCAATGATGCAGATCATCGCCACAGATTCTTTGCATTCTACCCCAAGCCCTTATCGTGCATCAACTTCCTCAGTGTATCTGTGATTACCTGAAGGCGGTAAAGTGGTCGGCCACCTGGAAGGAAGAAAAGGTGGTGCGGGGTACGATAGAAAGGGAGCTGCGAATTAGCGAGCATCTGGGTTTTGCCTTTATGGTGATAAACTCATTCCGGATTTCCACACACCACCACCACCATTCACGGGTTTCCGAAAACTTGAGTCTATGTTGGGGATCCTCGACTCCGTAAGCTGGGTATTCCATTGCTGTACAGTCGCCGGAACGATTCCAAAACACCCGTCTCTCACTACATCCACAGGCCTGAAACAGCGGAAGATTCTGATCCTGACGTATCAAAAACTTATCTTGGCAGAAGCAGACGGTCCGATTGGGAGGGTACTGGACACATACGGCATCGCGAAGCTGTACTGGAAGCGTGTGCGGCAAAAGGCGGCAACCACGTACCAGGTCCTGCTGATCTTCCCCTCCAACGGAGCGAAGGACCTGCTCGTCACCTTTCCGGAGTCGCCGAACGGCGGCGGCGAAGAGCGAGGCCGCCGCTGCGTCGAAGTCGTCGACCGCATCCGGCAGACGCAGCAGCTGCTGGGCCCCCGCGACCAGTGCGCGCCGCTGGGTGGTGAGCTCGTGTTTTGGAACGGAAGCGAGGAGCTGGCCCACGACACCTCGATCACGCGGAAGGCTTCGGAGCCTTACCAACGAGGTACCAACCCGCGGCACGCCG
The DNA here is from genome assembly GCA_030068145.1 of Diplonema papillatum. Classification (NCBI taxonomy): domain Eukaryota; phylum Euglenozoa; class Diplonemea; order Diplonemida; family Diplonemidae; genus Diplonema; species Diplonema papillatum. The sequence goes on along the minus strand of JAPJBO010000085.1, from coordinate 140,729 downwards.
CCGACCAGGACCCGTTGAACGGCGGCAAGAACGCCGCCGGCAGCCGCGCGGGCGACCTCTCGGACGCGTCGTTCCTCTCGAACTCCGCGTATTCGTGCCCGGGATTCTCCCCGCTCAAAGCCAGCCCCCTCGACTCTTGCGGCCTCGCCGTCCGGTCCGAAACCCCGGACCCGCCGAAGGCCCTCCCTGCCACCGCAGTGCAGAAGCACGCGTCCGCAACGCTGGCCGGCAGCCCCCCAGAGAACTCCTCCCAGACGGAGTGGGCGGCGTCTCTGCGGTCTGAGGCGGAGGGCTCAGTGCCGAGCGAAAAGGCGGACCCGCGGGCTGCCAGCGCCGCGCCGCCGTCGTCCTGCGCTTCCGGCGGCGGAGGGATGGGGGAAACCGCCGCGGCGAAGGCCCCGCCGGACGACATGCCGGCCTCGGATGACACATCCCCCAGGGTTCGGCACCAAGCAGGGCCCCCAAGCCCGCCGCCGCAGGCGGTACCCCCCCACGGGGATGTGGGGGGAAGCATTTGCTCGTCGGGGTCTCCCAGCGCCCAGCAGCCGGGCCCCGTTGGACCAGGCGGCGCGGCGGGCGGCGGGGCAATGGCGCCGTCGACTGCTTGTATTGCGAGCAGAGAAGGAGAAGGGGCCGCGAAGCCTGGGGGCCACGCGTGTATTGCGAGCAGAGAAGGAGAAGGGGCCGCGAAGCCTGGGGGCCACGCGTTTACTGGGAGCAGAGAAGGAGAAGGGGCCGCGAAGCCTGGGGGCCACGCGTTTACTGGGGGCAGAGAAGGAGAAGGGGCCGCGAAGCCTGGGGACCACGCGTGTATTGCGAGCAGAGAAGGAGAAGGGGCCGCGAAGCCTGGGGACCACGCGTGTATTGCGAGCAGAGAAGGAGAAGGGGCCGCGAAGCCCGGGGGCCACGCGTGTATTGCGAGCAGAGAAGGAGAACCGGCTGCGAAGCCCGGGGGCCACGGGGCTGCCCGGTTGCAGTCGCACTACGGGGCGTCGCTCGTCGACACGGCGAGCAAGCAGGCGTTCGCGCAGCAGCTCGGGCCCCGGCAGGCGCCCGGAGGGGACGCGGCGAAGGCGTCGCGGGTTGCGCGGCAGGGCCGGGGTCCGCCGCGGGCCGTCGCGGCGGCGGCGGCGGCGGCCGCCGCCGCCGACGACGACCCGGCGTACCGGTACCCGCTGAGGGCGTTCCTGGCGCTCCCGCAGCCGGCCGGCGCTCAGCCGCCCCCGCGCCCGCAGCCCGGGGCGGCCCTCCGGGGGACGGCGGCCGCCGCCCGCGAGCTTCCGAACGCGCCCCCGGACGTCAGCGGCAACAGCAACAGCAACAGCAACATCCACAGCAATAGTAACAACAACAGCAAAAACAACAGCAAAATCCACAGCAATAGTAACAACAACAGCAAAAACAACAGCAACATCCACAGCAATAGCAACAGCAACAACACAGGCAACATCCACAGCAGTAGTAACAACAACAACAGCAACAACAACAGCAACATCAACAGCAATAGCAATAGAAACGAGAGCAACAACAGCAACAGCAAGCCGCCAGGACCCGGCCGATTGCTCGTCCGAGAGTCGGAAGTGTGCGAGTCGCCCAAAAAGCTTCCGCCGGCAGGTGCTGCCTCTCCGGAAGCCGCGAGGCCGGCGCCCGGCACCCCGGCACCGCAAGCTAGGGACACTTCCTGGTCGCGGCCCCCGTCGCACGGCGCCGGCTGCCGCACGGACCAGTTCTCGCAGGGCATCGTCGAGCTGCTGACACGCACCGGCGCCCTCGCCGCCGACAGCTTCGCGGAGCTCGCTTTCTGCTGGTACGAAGGCGTGCGCGACGGGATCCAGGCTGACGAGGCCGCCGCCCGCGACCTTCTCCGCAGAATCTACTCCTGGGAGGCCCGGTTGCTGTCCACGCCCGGACAGTCCGACCACGCGTCTCCCAGTCGGAATGCGAGTTCCGTCGGTAAACAAAGCGCACACGCCTTGAGGAAGCGAAGTTTGACGCCAACTAGCAACCCAGCAGCGTTGCCGGGTTCCGCGTCGAAGGATGGAGACGAAGACGTCGAAAGCGGGTCTGCCGGCGAAGAAACCCGGGGCAAGGCGCGGGTTACGATGGGCGCGATGGCGCGCTGGTTCGTCGCGTCGATCATCGAGCGCGCCGCTTGCGAGCCGCCGGGCACCCCTCCACCACCGCTGCATCCCGCGTCACCCCCCGCCACTCCGCCGTCCAATCCTCCGATGCAGCCCGGGTCCGGTGAATCCGACGACACCACGCGCAGCGCTGGGCGAGTCGCCGATGCGGATTCCGGAGGCCCGGCGCCCCTCAGCGCGGAACCCGATGCGCAGCGCCACAAGCGGGTCTCCCCAAGCGGCGGCCCCGGGCCGGTTTCAAACGCGGTGCGCCAGGTGGAACTGGGCAGACGGCAACCCGCGGCACAGTCCTCGTCAGGCTCGGAGCCGTGTGGGGCACATCCCACCCATGCGGAACGTGACAAACAGCAGCCCATGCGGTTCGCTTCCGGGTGGTCCGACAGGGATGTTCTGCACCATGCGGAACCTGACGCACAGCGCCACAGCGGCAGCCCCGGGCCGTTTTCAAACGCTGTGCGCCAGGCGGCATTTGGCAGACAGCAACCCGCGGCACAGTGCTCGTCAGGCCCCACACATCCCACCGATGTGGAACGTGGCAAACAGCAGCCCATGCGGTTCGCTTCCGGGTGGTCCGACCGGGATGTCCTGCACCATGCGGAACCGGACGCACAGCGCCACAAGCCGGTCTCTTCAAGCGGCAGCCCCGGGCCGTTTTCAAACGCGGTGCGCCAGGCGGAACTTGGCAGACAGCTACCCGCGGCACAGCAGTCCTCCGGAGGCTCGGAGCCGTGGGGGGCACATCCCGCCCATGCGGAACGTGACAAACAGCAGCCCATGCGGTTCACTTTCGGGTGGTCCGACCGGGATGAGTCTTGCAGACGGCGGTCTTCCTCTGGAGGAGGGTCAGACAGAGACGACTCGCACCGCACCGGATCCGGCAAAAAGCGGCCTGTGCGATCATCCTCGGGAGGGGGCTCGGGGTCTGATAGGGATGCAGGACCGGCGCACGACGGGCAACGCGACAAGCTGCGGCCCGGCCGGCCTTCCCCCGGGTGGGGACCGGGTCATGAAGGGACAGGCAGCAGCAGGGTCTCGGTGGATGGAGCCCACCTGCAGTTCGGCGCGTTCGAGCGCCCCCCGTTCACGATGCAGAGATCCGCGTTCGGGTGCGACGGCCGGGCTGGGGCGGAGCGCTTCCCGCGGCAGGACAGCATGTCCACCACCGTGCCGCTCGCGTCCTTCGCGCACCCGGACCCGTGGGGACACTTTCCGAGCTTCTGGACGATGCACTCCGTTCCTTGCCTGACGCCGGTCGGCATGCACTCACCTGCTGGTTTCCAAACAGTCGCGCTGCCGTATGAGAGGCATCATTCAGCCGCTCTGAGGGCGTTGAGTATGGGCTTGTCGAGAGAGTCCACGCATTCATCTGTGGTTGGAGATGTGCAGTCGCCCGACATTGCGCAGGGGAGAGATGCAGAAATGACAGGCGGGCAGAATGGCGGCGAAGAAAGGGAGGCCCGTGTGAGGCGGAGGAGTAAAGAAACCGTTGGGCTGGCGGAGTCGGCGTTTCGCAAGGTTCTGAGGGGGTGTGGGTTGAGGGACGACGAGATCGACTCGGTTACCGACCAGCTGGGAGTGAGGAGGTCGGGGCACCTCTCGTTCATAACAGGGCGCGAATTGCGGCAGTGCGTTCGAAGCACGCTTGTAGAGAGGCTCCTGCAGGCTTTTGACTACTGCGAAGGCGACACCCCCAACTGCTTCTGTGTCCCGTTGTCTTCGCTCGCCTCCGGCCGGCTTCCGTCCTATTCGAGGGCTTCCTCCGTGACCATGACTTCGCAACGCTTCTGAAAGGGGAACGATGCGGGATAAGAGAAGGACCTCGTTGCTGTTCGCAGTGCAGACACTGAGTCAGCCTATTCAAAGAGTCCTGACTGCTGCTAACTGCGTTCCATGCACGCCGTCGGAGAGGCTCGTGCGGGATTCTGACTACAGTGAGAGAATCATGCCTGACTGTTTCTGTGACCGTCGTCATCTGTAGACACAAGTTCCGTCCAAAGCGTGCTGTTTTCTAGCATGCATTTCCTCCGCGTTTTCGTACCGGTAGGGAACTGTCAAGTAGTCCGTTCGCTAACTGGAAACAGTGACAGTGTATTAATGTTAATAATTCTCGGCCAGCATGGAAAGATTATCTGGTATTTGCACGGGAGGGTAGGTAGATCCCAATACATCATTTGATGAAGAAACACTACTCAGTACCATGTAGTACCTGTGTAGTGGTACCGACACCAAGCGAGCAACCGTCCTTGCAAGGTGGAGCACAGCAGAAGTTGAAGTGCACCATACTATCTGCGGGTAGCTGGCGCTTAGTCTCGCCGATGAAAATGCCACCGACCAGCCGTCAGCAGGCTCTCGCACGGTGGTTCGGTAGGACCGTGACATCGCAATGGGGCATGTTCTGCAGCCTTCGACAACGGAAAGTTTTGTCGAAACTCTAGAACCCCTCGGACACATCAAGCTCATCATCGCACTCATATTTGAGCTCATCGTCCATCCCCGCCAGTTGTTAAATTTCTTCTTGCCAACGTCAGTCTCCCTCTCACTTCCACCGCCGCCCTCCCCATTCTGAGCGATGCCCGAAATTCCGGGTAGAGAAAGACTCTTACATCCTCCTGATAAACGATCATTGCACCGTGAGAGGGGTCCCAAGAAGCTTTTCAACAAACCTAAGCATTTCTTTCCAGACCTGAGCTGCTCACATGCACTTTTGTCTCTGCCCGCAGCAAGAACGAGAATTTAAAGTTAGTGCTAACCAGGCGAGTTAGTAGTAACCTGACGAAGAGAGAGTGGACAGCTTTGCTTGGCTTCCGTTGGGCGGACCTCTTCTCCTTGTCAAGACCTCATTGACCCCCTGTCATTGACCCTCTGACGGGGCCACAATGACCCCCTGTCGTTGACCCCCTGACAGGATACACTGCCTCCGTTAGTCGGTGGGTGGTGACCCCTCCGAGCAGCCTCCCTGGCCCTGGCCCACGCCTGATGCCGCAACCCCTTAACCCGGGCGGCGGCGCTTTGGCATGAGCCAGGAACCTCAAGGGGAGCAGCGCGAGAGGCATCATCCACGCTTCAAAGGCCCACACACCGCCTCCGTACGTCGACGCATCTCCGAGCCGTGTTGTGTTCGATTAACCGCGCCAAAGCCGAGGCAGATTCTGGTCCAATTCTGTTGTTTCGCAGGGCAAGCTTTTCAAGAGTCTTGCTTGGGGAAAGGCATCACAGAACTGCCCGTATTGTTCCATTCCAATGTCAATACCTTCAACAGCGGACCTCTGTCAGGCCCCCTTCAAGGCCACATTAGCCCCTATTATGTTCCGGTATCGGAAACAACCCCCAGACACGACGGCCAATAGTTTGAGCACCCGGTAGGTACTCAAACGAATGGCCATGCATCGATCAGTCTCGCAAAGGGACGCGAAAAGAAAGTGAGGTCTGCGCCCTTCTCTCTTCTCAAGCAAGCACCCGCTTGTTGCAGGTAGTATTGAAGGAGGCCGCCAGTTGCAAAATCTTGAAGTGTGGTACTCATCAGCACGCCGGTGATTCCTACTAACAAAAGCAACACAACAAGATACCAAGGTTCAAGGAGGAAATGTGCTGTAGCCCGCACGAAACTCAGGTATACTATACCCTATATAAATCCTGGGTTCGGGCGCAGGCGCTCAACAAGAAACGACCCGTATTGTAGGTGTATCGTTTCTCCTCCTTCAGCCGCCATCAAAGTAAGCAAAAGTCGTGTTGCCGCCCAAGCCCGCGAGAAGTAGCTAGTTTCAAAGTGAAAAGAAAGCCGAAGCCGAACGAAAGAGTGGATAAATAGTTTACTGGCGGGGGTCGAATACAGGAGGCACTTTGAATAGAAGAGGCACCTTGAATACAAGAGGCATTTTGAAAGCTGGAAAAAAGTTGGATTTTTTCTTGGTCCGCATAACAGACCTTTTATGACGGTTTTCTGATCGCGATGAGCTCCGATGAAGAGAATCGTGGAAAATAGACCCGGGGACCTCAAATTGCGTGCGTCTTTCAAGGAGAAGGGAGTTCCCGCGGGTTCCGGATTTGCGGTACTTTTCTCCATTTCTTTTCCGGGAAAATTGGAGGATCGGCACGCCGACTACAAAAGGTACCTTGTATTCGACCCCCCCCAGTAACCCCCCGGTTTGTTTGAACGTAAGCGTTCAGGCAACCCCCGCAATCCCAAGTGCATAGTTGCCACGTGCAAACTAGTATCAAGCAACCCTTCGTCAGCAAACGTCGCGCCGCTCGTCAGTTGTGCGGCCAGCCTGTATTCTTCCTTTTTGACGATCTTTCGCCTTCTGTTCGAAAGCAGCGACGAACGACCGTGCCATAGGCTTGGCCGCGGTTGTTTCAGATCCGGTGGGAGTGTTCGGCAAACCACCATGATCGTCTCGAAACGGACGGTGAGGTGAGGCAACCAACCTACCTCCTACAGTGGGAAAACCTTCGATTACAGTCGTCCAAAATAGCGAGTGCCGAGTGCAGAATGAGAGCCAGAATCAAGAGCCGTCATCGCCAGCGCGTTTCCGTCGGGCGGCATGCCGAGAGAGAAGCTGTGGTAGGCGGAGGACAGTTGAGTCGGCTGGAGGTCGCGTATGGCCAAGTTGCCGTTGATCCGCCGACAAATGGTTTACCGAAAGGACTTGCAGTCGCGTCACGGCCGGGCAGTGAGAAGCTGACACTCCCATTCAATGTTGCCCCTGGGTCTTGAGCCTGAACGTACTTAGGTGAAGCCAGTTGAAGCCTGCGTCGCCTGAACTTCCACGGCAAAGATAATTAGGGGGACAGCGGCTTCACCAGCTTCATCTCGCATTGCTCCCATTCGGATACAGTTCAAAGACGGGGTAGATAGGCCACTGTGTTGAGCACATACGATTAGGCATGTTGTTGTGCCCGGCCGGACACTTCCGGCGGTCTACCAACATAATTCACACCCGAAAGAGCAGGGAACGCAAACGAACCGGAAAGAAATACTCGAGGGGCTGCCTTGTGCTTACTTCGAAGGAGGCTAGAGGGGGAGAAACAATACAACTACAAAGGGGGTCTTTTTTGTTGAACGCTTACGCCCGCCACTGAACCCAGATTCACCTGTGTTTCGTGTGGGCAACAGCACATTTGCCTCCTTTGATCTTTTGCAGCTGGCAGCCTCAAGTATTTCCTACAAAGCAGGTGCTTATACAAAAAAAAAAAAAAAAACACCCAGACAGTACTAAACACTTCTCTCAACCGAGACTTCGAAGCAAAAAGAAGAAAAACAAAGCAGAAACAAAGCAACCAAACCACCTTGCTCATTGTTTCCGGTCGGCCCGAAGGGCATTGCCTCCCTTATCCCCCCCTCCATACTTAACCGAAAAGGGACAAGACGACGTCTGACGACGCTGCGTCGGTTCCCGCGCGAGCACCTCAGCGGCCGATGAGCGAAGGGTCGGCCGCTGACGAAGCGACGGCCGGAGGAGAGGAGGGATCCCGGAAGAGGTCTGCGGAAGACAAGCCGGCTGCGAAAAGGCGCCGGCGGGCTGAGAATGAAGACGGCGCTCGGTGGGGCGAGAGCGAGAAGGCCGACTCCGCCGCCGCGGAAACAGCGAAAACGCACCTCGCGCCCGGCAAGCACAGTTGCGGTGCAGCAGCGGGCGACGAGCTGGTGGCGGGGCAGAGGCGGAAGCAGCGCGACGAAGGCTCGGCGCCCAACAAGCGGAAGCAGCGGATCTCCGCCTTCAACAACAACAGCAACAACAACAACAACAACAACAGCAACAACAACAGCAACAACAACAGTTCCAATAACAGCGGCAACGATGCTTCGAACCCTATCCACATTCCGGCGCAGCCGGTGGGCGGGAGGCAGGCTGCGTTTATTATCAAGTTCAGCGGCTGCGACGATCTTTTGCTGAAGAACCTGCACGACCTCAATTGGTACACGGAGCTCATCCAGGAGACCCGCAAGGGCTACTACTCGGCCCTGCGGCGGAAGGTCGAGCTGTCGTTGGACTGCCTCGTGCCGAGGCATGCGAACATTATGGCGGCGCTGAACCTCTGCCCGTTGAAGGCAGTGCGTGTGGTGGTGATTGGGCAGTGGCCGGGAGAGGATGGGCTTGCGTTTTCGACGCCGGGGCCGCTGCACGTGCACTCGATCACGCACAGGATCCTCGAAGAAATGGTGCGAGACACGCGGCAGGCGGCGATGCCGCGGACGGGGTCCCTCCGGGCGTGGGCGGCGCAGGGGGTGCTGCTGCTGCCGTCGATCCTCACCCGGTCGACGGCCGACGCGACCGAGCACGACACCAGCGGGTGGCAGCTGTTCACGGACGCGGTGATCGAAGCCGTCGACAGGGCGCACGCGGACGGCGTCGTGTTCCTGCTGCTGGGCGGGTACGCCGCCAAGAAGGCGGCCCCCGCCGTCGGTCGCCAGCACGCCCGCGTCGAGGTGCCCCACCCGCTGCAGAAGGCCTTCGTCGGCTCCCGCCCCTTCACGAAGTGCAACGCCGAGCTTCGCGCCCTCAATCGCGGCGAAGTTGACTGGTCCCTGCCGGCTTCCAACCACTGATAGGGGAGGAACGAACGTTCCAAGGTTCGTTTTTTCTTCTTGCAAGTATTTGCTAATACTGCAGGGAATAGTTGACTGGGCCTCTTGATCTATGATCTAAACAGGACCGACGTTCGTAAGAAAGGCGGAAGATGGCACTACAAGTTATTTTCTCTGTCGGTTCTCGGTACGAGTGCGCAATGTCCTGAAAGAGAACATTTTTCCGAAATGGTCCGGGACATCGATGAAGTAGTCGTGCCTCCCTGAGTCAGATCGAGTCCGATGCAGATTATCGCCACAGATTATTTGCATTCTAACCCAAACGAGTCCGAGCGATCTCTCGCTTTGCTGGTGTATACACTTTTGCCGAGAAGCAGTCACCAGGCACACAACAGTACTCGGAAGCTGCTCGGTGGAGAGGGAGAATCAATACAACGCCCCCGCTGTGTTTTGTGCGGGTTACAGCAAACCGTGTTGTGTTAGTAGCTTGTCCTTTGACAAACTGAACCAATGCTCCTCATCCTGAGCCACCGACATGCTGATGAGTACTACAATATACTTGTGATTCGCAACTGGTGAGCTCCTCGAGTATTTTCTATGTCAGCAGGTGCTTGTTTGTAAAGAAAAGATACAAGAAACGCAGATTTAGGGGTGCGGGCGCAGTCAAACAAGCCGAAGAAACGAAAGTTTCCTTTGTTTGCCCGCCCGTGACCCGACACACTTGCTGAAGGAAAAGGTGAACGATCAGAGGGCCGCCTCTCGCGTGGTTCCGCGCCCGCTACTTCTGTTCGTGACCTTTTCCTGCTATGTGCCAAGCGAGCGCCAGGCGCAAAGCTGCAGATTGTTGCTGTGGCCGGTGCTCTGTTCTACTGAAACAGACGAACGGAAATGGCGAGGTTCCTCGTTTGCTACTGGTCGTCTGCTCTTTTCGGAATTGCTCACCGACCCAGCGTTTGCATTCTTGTCCGTTTTCCGGTGTTTCGTACTACCGCTTTCATTTGGCTAACCTTCGCACGTATCTTGCTATATCGACCTACGCAGCAGGGGGAACGAAGAAGAAAACGAGAACAAATCGCCGGATTGGCTGCTTCCTTTCGCGCTCCTTGAACGCTGGTCCTTTTAGGCACTCCTGCGCCCGCCGCACTTGCGAAAACAAGGCAACAACGTTTCTCCTACGGGTTTGAAGCCGGGATTTCTCGTGGAGACCTTCGTGTCTTGGCAAAAGCGTAAGCTTTACGTCCCGTGTACAGAAGAGTACGGAGTGGTATCTCCTCAGGTGGTTGTGGTGTACGTGGACTCGTGCTGACAGCCTCCCGTCCCACCGTGCCCTCGCCGGTAGCGAAGAACTGGTCCTCTGCTCGAAGAGCTCAATGTTAAGCCTGCAACGACCGGCTGCCAAATCAAGCGTGGCAAGTGCCCAAGAAGACTGCACCTACCCCAATCCCAAACACCCCCGATACGCGTTAGGGGACTTCACGAGGTTCACAACGGACACATCACCAGCACCCTCTCACTTTTCTCAACTCTCTCAACCCCCCTCCTTACCCAAGCCTTTACGGTCAACCGGAGACTTTAAAATACCGACCTTCTAATCCACAAATACCGACCTTCTAATCCACAAATAACGCCAGACGGAAGAAGGGAGGAACAAAGCCAGCGAGCAGAACGGAAAGATGCCGGAGCTTCAAACAGCGGCGTTCGAGAAGTTCTCGTCCGCGCAGAAGATCGAGTTCTGGTTCGAGCTCGTCCGGAAGAAGCGCGACGAGATGCGGCTGAGCACCGACGAGGTGCCGCTGACAGGGTTCTTCCGCACCAGCAAGAGCAGGTGCGGGTCGGGCAGCGACCACCGCAAGGTGGAGTTCACTATGGAGTCCTTCAAAGCGACCCCCCAAGTCAGCGACTTCGAGTTCCCGCTCCCGGGGGGCCTGGTCAACTTCAACACCATCGAGGAGTACGCGGCCATGAACGCGACGGAACTCTCTCGAAAACATGCGACGCACCTCTGGAGGTCTATCTGCTCCGGAGAATGGTTGGCGACTCCGGCGCTGCTGTACCGGTTCGCGCTCTACTCGTTCGCCGACCTCAAGCAGTACATCTTCAAGCACAGGACCATTCTCTCGATCTTGGCCCCGACGGAGCTCATCCAGCAAACGCCGCTGCAGCCGATCAGCTCGTTTCTGTCTCCGTCCGAAGTGTCGAGCTTCACCGACGAGCTGGACGTTGTCCGTGGTCTGGCGGACGGGGCTCCGGCCGGAGGGTCTCCCCTCAAGCACTGCCCAGTCTTCCTGGTCCGCAGACTGACGGAATCGGGTAGCACCGATCCGACGGTGGCGCTGCACCCGCTGTCGACGCTGCAGCGCGCCGACGCCGCTGGGCTCGCCGCCGGCCAGTTTTTTGTCGCGTGCGCGGACACCTGCGGCGCGGCGCACTTTGGGTGGGTCGCCCGGAACCTGCTCGTGGCCCTCGGCCTGTACTTCGGGTTCAAGGAGGTCACGCTGGTCTCGCTCAGGGAGGACCCGGCGGCGCGCAGCATCGCGAGCTCGGCCGCTGCGAAATTCGTGCTGCCCGCGTGCCTGCCGGACGGCTGCCCCCCGCTTCCGGAGGACGCGGCCTCCCTTGAGCTCCCCTCCTACCTCAAGCCCGTCGGCTGGGAATCGCAGAAGCCGGACGTGAACCTGAAGGCGACCATGGACCCCGTGGAGCTGGCGGAAGAGAGGTATGACGCGCATCATCATCCCCCTTCAAACGGGGCGGAGGGAGGGTGTTCCGGGCTTCCAGAGTAAGAATCTCAACCCCCGACGTTAGAAAACTGGCCTGGGGGATGTCTTCAAATAGGGAGTTCGTCCCCAAACCCCAAGGTTAGAACATCGGCTCACGTCGGGAATATGTTCATCGTTTTACGACCTCAAGACCCAAAGTGAGAAGATTGACTAGCATTGTTCAAACAGGGTTGACCAAAACGGGCCCACGTCGAGAATATGTTCATAGTTTTACGACCTCAAGACCCAAAGTGAGAAGATTGACTAGCAATGTTCAAACAGGGGTTGACCCCAAAACAGCCCACGTAGGGAATATGTTGGGACCATGCTCCCATTAGTTTTATGACCCCAAAACTGGCCCACGTCGGGAATATGTTCATAGTTTTACGACCTCAAGACCCAAAGTGAGAAGATTGACTAGCAATGTTCAAACAGGGTTTGACCCCAAAACTGGCCCATGTCGGGAATATGCTGGGACCATGCTCCCATTAGTTTTATGACCCCCCAAAACCCAAACTGAAAAGATCGGCTTTGTTCAAGTAGGGGTTCCGACCTCAATTCCTTCACACACAAACGCACAGTTCGCAGCTCAACCTTCGCTTGATGAAGTGGCGTGCTGTGCCTGCCCTCGACCTTGACTTGATCGCAAAGCAGAAGTGTCTCCTCGTCGGCAGCGGCACGTTGGGCTGCGGGGTGGCGCGGAACCTCATGGTGTGCTTTCATTTACTTTTGTTGCTTGGTGATGAGTGGTCGTCAGTGGGAGAAATGCCGCGACTGTCCGCTCGTGGGGCCACCGAAGCCGCACCCTCAGTGACAGATCCTGAATGACCTTGCGTGAGCCTTGATGAAGTGAAGCAGCAACTCCGGTGAGGTGAGCAAGTATCTGGGTACCGATTTGTAGCGTTTCGGCTGACCATAAATCCGTGTAGACAGTTGGCCATAAGGCGGAAGTGGGTACTGCCACTTTCCTATTTCTGACGTCCGGTCTGACATGCTTCGGTTGGGTCTCAAGCATGGGCAGAACTTCAATGTTCTCCATTGAATATTCGCCACCACGGCGAAGATCTGCACTCATCCGCACTTCATCAAGGCTCACGCCAGCACACCAGACTAGCAAATCTTGAACATCACGGCTTCATTCCCGACTGACATACGCGTACAGTACATGTGCAACTACGTGCGTGACCGGCGCGTTCTTTCCCTTCTTGTTTCCGCCACTGCTCCCGATACCGGATACTGACACATAGCTCTACGTTTTGATGGGATCCATCTCCCCGGAGAGAAAGTCTTTGCTAACTTGTCTCTCTCTCTCTCTCTCCCTAAGGTCTGCACCCCCTGATGACACAAACCAACCTCTGCAGAAGTGGGGCATCACGAACATAACGTTCCTTGACTCCGGCATGGTCAGCCACTCGAACACGGTGCGGCAGAACCTGTTCGAGCACAAGGACGCGGCAGAAGGTCGACCGAAGGCGCAGGCGGCTGCCGAGGCCTGCAAAAGGATCTACCCGAAGGCGAAGACGGACTGGCGCGTCATGCGCATTCCGATGCCCGGGCATGCCATTTCGAAGAACGAAGAAGCCGACGTGCAGAAGACGACAGCGGAGTTCGAGACACTCGTGCAGGAGAACGATGTGGTGTTCCTGCTCACCGACAGCAGAGAGGGAAGGTGGCTCCCCACGTTGCTGGGTGCGGTTCACGACAAGCTGGTGATGAATGCAGCTTTAGGATTCGAGGGCTATGTCGCCATGAGGCATGGGTGTCCTTCGACTGACAAGGCAGACCGGGTTGGTTGCTACTTTTGCACAGATGTCGCGTCTCCTGCCGACAGCATGCGCGACAGGACACTCGACCAGCAATGCACGGTGACCCGCCCCGGCGTCAGCGACATGGCGTGCGCACTTATCGTCGAGCTCATGGTCTCGACGCTCACCCACCCGGCCGGGAAGCACGCGCCCGCCCCCAGGGACGACGGCCCCCAGGGCTGCCTGGGCAACGCCCCCCACCAGATCCGCGGCGGGTTGACGTTCTTCGATCAGGCCACCATCCGTGGCGAGTCCTTCGAAAAATGCGTCGCTTGCTCGCCGCCCGTTATCGACGAGTTCAAGAGGAGGGGCTTCGCGTTCCTTCTCGACGTGTTCAACGACCCGAAGGGCTCCGTGCTTGCCAACGTGTCGGGCATCCAAGAGATGCTCGACGCAATTGACCACGCCGACTTTGCCGCCATTGATTCGGACGAGTAGTACTTCTTCGAGTCTTCTGCTCCCGTTTCATCCTGTGCACGTAGGACTTAGCAGAGTTGAACAACGGATCGAGTCACTTTGGATTGTCGCCATTTTTGCACTGGCACCTGCTTTTGTAGGAAATACTGGAGGAGGCTGCCAGGTGCAAAATCTCAAAAAAAAGTGCGGTACTCACCAGCATGCCGATGCTTCCCCCACTCTCAAAGGAGGCAATGTGCTGTAGCCCACACGAAACACAGGCAAATCTGGGTTTAGTGGCGGGCGCAAGCGCACAGCAATTGGTGAATACTTTCTTGTGTGGGGGCGGGCATTACGATACATGCCTTACCGTCAGTCGTCGATGCGTCCAGGAGCGTTCATCCCCTCAGGCCAAAAGAGCCTCTTCGAGTGTGTGGTGTTGTTGCAGTTGCCGCCTCCCTGCTTCGTTCCAATAGTCCGACATAACGACTTCCGCGAAGTCGGGTGACCAGCAGCTTCTTGGTCGTCCTCCTGCTCTCCATCTTGTCTCTCCCCCGCCCGCTCTATCTCTGACTCTCTCTCTCTCTTTCCTCGGAAAATGTCGCGTTGGCATGATGAGGATGGTAGTTGTTACAGGATTGATGAAGTGGCATTTTGGGGTAAACCCGGATTATTAACATTCACGGTATTACGGGCCCTCTCTCTCTCTCTCTCTCTCTCTTTCTCACTCTTTTTTTCTAGCAAGTTTGCTCCACCGTCGGTGCGTCTCGAGGCCGAGCTGAGGACCTCTCGAAAAAAGAGATGTTGGCGAATGTTTCGAGTACACTTTGCTGCAGAGCAACTGAGGCGGCATATCCGGATCGGCTGCGTTGCTTCCTTGAGAATTATGCCAGTCTGAGCTCGTATGATGCATCTATTACCTGGCCGTCTTGGCTTCATTTTCTACGTGTTCTGCGTTGGGCTCGAAGCCGAGAATACAAAGAGGTCAGCTTTGGACAGGTGAGACAACTCGACGGCATTAAATGACGCCGAGGTGAGTCACGGTACTCAGCGGGGGAAAGAGGTCAAAATGCGGCCGGTGTCTTCCTTGCCCTCGACATCGTTTCTTCTTCTGTTCTATTCTTTTCCGAGCGTTGTTCGCACTCGCGGCGCAACGCGGTGCCAGCCGCAGCAGGGTTTCTGCTTCGCCCGAGAAACAAGCGTATCGAGGGATTGTCTTGTTATAGACTACACGCATCGTCTAGCCCGGAAATAAGTATCCACGTCTTCCGCTCTTTCCATTTTTAAGAGTTAAAGTTCGCTTGAAATACCGTGTGACCGTTCATGAATGGGTTCTCTTAGAGCAAGAAAGGGCTTTATGGTTACGGATTGTATATTTAGTGCATGCTTTCGTTATGGGTTATGGCTAGCCATATCCGGGACTGTTTGTGACCGACACCAAGTACATTCCTTCGTGGAGTGTAATCTTGGGCCCCCCACGTTCTACAAGTTGAGCAGGGGTTGCCTTGTAGCCCGTACCGGTCTGTTGTCCGCGTTTTTATGTATTTTCTCGTAGAGTAGTGCTTGGGTTTCGCGACACTTGCGGTGCTTCACGTGGTGCGGGTTGCTTCCGCCCTAATATAAGGTTTTTTTTGGGTAGATTTGCTGGGTAAAACTGTTCGTTGCTCGCCACAGTTAAGGCACTCTGGGCACACTGGGTACCCGTGGTTAGTGAGGTTATTCGTCTGATGTAGTCGTCGTTGCTGTGCGTCGTTTACAGTGCTTCTTTTTACACCAGGGCTTATGGTGGCGTAGACTTTTGAAGCGTGGTTTCCCCACGGTTCGTCCGTCGCTGTGGCAGTAGGGACATCTATCTCGTTTCTGGGTGGTGCTTCGCAGCGTTGTTTCTGTTTGTGACTTAGTTCTGGGTGGTTTCTTCTTGCAGTAACGTAGGTGCGTCCGTAATCCTTGTTTTCCCTTCAGTTTGAGGCCGGTTGTTGTTGTGCGTGTGTGGCAGTGGGGACATCGTAAGTCGTCTTCACTGCTGGTCTCTGTTTCCGCGGTGGTACTGGAGGTCTGTGACGTGCCTGGTGTTGTGGGTGTTCGTGTGGGGGGTGTGCTGTCGTGTCGTTGTGTGGGTGTGTCGGTAGATGTCTCGTCTCCGCGCATAGCTCTAAGTATGCTTTGAGTCGAGTCCGGCTCTTGTGTTGTGGTTCTGGGCGTGGCAGGCTTTGGGGGTTCATAGTGGTTGTGGTATGATGGGTCAATGGGTGGAGGGACACCTGTCTGTGGGTTGTCTTTGAGCTGGTAGACGCAGAGGTATACTTCGTTGTCGGTGTAGTTTTGCGTCGAAGTGGAGTGCGTCTGTAGTCCGTCGAAGCGAGTCCAACGTTGGTTAGCGTCGATATCGTTGAGGGCGTGGATGACGTAGTGCCCGGCGTTGTTGTGGCCGGAGTGTACTGCTACGGCTTTGAGTATGAGTGGTGTGTTTTGTCCTGGAAGCGTGATAGAGTGGTCGGCGCGTATAGCGGTACGGTTCGTCGCTTGGCGTCTACGGGCTCTTTGAAGCTGGATCAACAGCATTGAATTAATGCGGTGAAATGTTGTTGTTGCGAGGGTGGTATCGGTGATTTTGCAGACTTCGCATCTGTAGTCGGCGGCGGGGCCAGGTTTGATGTGATTGTTCAGGCACCGTTGGATCGAGTTGTCGATTGGAGGTAGGAAGGTTATGTCGTGGTCTTCGGGTGGGTTGGTTTTGTTGTGGTTGCAGTTTTTACAAGTAGTTGTCGTCGTCGTCGTATGTCGTAGACCGTTGAAAGCGTCAGGGCGATGTTGTTGGCAAGTTTGGTGTGCGAGGTTTTCGTCAAGAAGTGCTGTGGTGATGGCTCTTAAAACTTCCCCGAGGTCGCATTGCTGCCCGTTGCCGAACGGTCCGTCGATGTTGGCGAAAACGTGCAGCAGAGTTGCTTGCGTCCGCTTTCCTGTCGCCCAAGCGTGTACGGCTGCCATGCATTCGCCTTTCGTGTGTGTTGGGCAGTCGTGGTATGTGACTACTTGTTGTGCCATGTCTGTGGCGGCGATCAAATTAAGGGCCGCTTGCAGAAAACAGGAGTTTGTGGTGGTGTATCTCGTGAGTTTAGACATGGTCCTCCTCCGGCGGCTGCGATTGCTGCTGCTAAGGTAATGGTTGCAGCTAGGTTGGCTACTCGGTGCTTCAAGGTGAACTGAGGTTGTGGTTGTGAAAGGAGGTTTGTTGGTCTTTCCTCGTGTTCATGGATTGTTGTGGCTTTTCTGAGACATTGCTCATGCAGGCAGAATAGAGGACCGCAGGGTGGCACTCACGCTAGGATCGCACCAATGTGGAGGAAAATGTTCGAAGCCGACCCGACGTTTCCGAGGGAGATACCTGCGCCAAGCTCGACACACCATATGCTCTGGAGTCTTCAAACTCCTAGAGGCGGGGCTCTCGTGCCTGCAGGATGCTGGGCTCCACCTGCGTTAATAAAGGTTCCGGGTAGCCGAACGGTAGCAGGATCAAATAGTGCCCCAGTGACCGGCGAGAAGCGTGGATTAACAGAAGCAGGAGCACTTTGCTCCGGGGCAAGAGCGTAGCGGTCAACCACGCAGGATTCCAAGGCTCGAGTCGGAGTGTGACTCAAAGTGCGACTGCCAGTCATGACGGGTGCTTGCACTAGGGCTTCGAACTGTCAGAGCAAATTTCTTTCGCAGAGTTTACTCCATCCCTGTGTTGCCTGTGCAGTGGTATCAAGCTGCAGTTGAAAAGTGGACCATATTACTCCACTTCAGGCGTTACGCGATACGCACACACACAGGGGTAGCAGTCGTCAGCATTGCAGAATGCTTGGCGACAAGTGATTCGCGCCACTTCCCCGTGCGAGCGAGTCTCTGGCGACTGCCGACCAAGACGGCAGGAGTTTGGAACAGCTAGTCAGGCCACTCTCATTGCACGGAGAGAGCTTGCCACATCCTCGGGTGAGATGTGGCGCCTGTGTAGACTCTCAGCTGTTGCACGGGGCCGAAACCCCGTGCAGCTAAAACCGCAAGATGAAGACAAAAGTCTTAAGCCGAGTGCCGTGACAGCCTCCCACGCTGTATTCGTCCCCCGAAGGATTCCGCCCCACCCACCCTTCGGAGAAGAGTCAGAGGACCCAAAGACAGCGTGTCGGCAACTCCAAGCCGACTGGTGAAAGGACAAGTGGGCTATACTTTGATTTAGCGGTTACCCACTCAAGGCCCTGAACTTAAACACAAACACACACGCACACCCAGTAAGCACTCAAGCAGGACTCCTGCCCCTTAGAAGAAGAACATAAGCGATGGCCGAGACCATTGTGACGTCGTGGGACAGGGGTCCGCCCTCGGGCCGCGCCTGCTTCGGGACCCGGAAGTTCGAAAGCCAACTCGGGGTCGTGGAGAGCGGGATGTGCGTGATGGGAGACCGGCTGCCCCACTTCGGCGGCAAGCGGATAACCGGCAAAGGCGACGAGTCCCCGGCGCGGCCGCTGCCCAGCGCCTTCAGAGACAGGGGCAAGCGGGTTCGCAGAGACTACGGCGACAGCTTGCTCACCGAAGAAGCGATGTACCGGTACAGAGAAGGTGCCCCGGTGTCGGAAGAACCGAAGGTCCGGACGCTGAGACGCTGCGTCGAACCGCAGAGGAGATCTCCTAAAATGTCGTTCGCGCAAGGATCGCGGGTTAAGTACCCGGAGAGGTACCGAGACTCGCTCTGCGTTGACATGCGGCCGAGGCACTTCGAAGACGAAGAGCAGTCGGTCTACCGCAACAGGAGCCCGTCACCTGTGGCCGCGCGCGCCGGGTACGGACACCACCACACCGGGCACTTGCTGTGGCACCCCGACGGTCCTTGCGACGCGACGGCCGCGCTTTATCCTTCGAACGCCGACGCGTTCTCGCCGACCAGCAGCAGGGGCAAAGGCGTGCGAAGGACGCTGACCCCGCCGCCAACCTTCTCCTTCCACCACGCATCCGTCGCCCGCGGCCGCTCCACAGACGCTCAGACGCCTGCTCGATGCACACGCCGTCGGGCCGCCTCGACGGCTGCCGACTCGGTCGGATCCTTGATCCATCAAACCCCTCCCCCTTCAGCACCGAACAGCCCCCGCTGCTCCACGCCGAACGGCCGTCGGAAGCCCGTAGCCACGTGGCCAGAGTCGGATGTTTGGCGTGACGTCGTTGCTTGGCAGAGGACGCCGCCTGCTTGGAAGCCTACCCGGAGACACTTGGCTGACGGCGTGGACCGTGACTTCGAGCCGTACATCCCCGCCCAGCTCATCGAGAAGCGGGCGAAGGTGCAAGCGCGGTACCAGCCGTGGCTGTCGTCGCACGAGACCGACAACGCGTTGAAGCAGAGACACGACCCGGCGCCGTACGACGACCCCGCCACCCCGACTAGCCGCCCGCGGGTTGCCCGCCGAGTGGCGCATCGGTCCCCCAGCACCGGTCGGACGATAGCAGAATTGGCCCTGGGCCTCGGCTGATCCAACTCGTCTTCAACCGGTCCTGGAGCTTGTTCGAGGTGTTCGATGTTCACGATGAGTGACATCCTGCTTGTTAAACCAGCCACCAAGGCAGTGGGTGCGCTTTCGGCCATTATCCACCTAACACGGCCCTAGTGTGGTTACGGTCTGCAAAGTAGAAGGATCATGTCTCTGGGGAGTATCAGGAGACCGGACACCCGGAGAGATGGTCCCTGCACTCTAACTCAGCTATCTCTCTCTCCCTCCTCTGTATCTCGCATCGATTGACTTAGAGCAGGTACCTGAAAGGCTCGTGTTTTCATCCAGACTGGATCGTAACGAAAGAGCGCACCTCCCGAGTGCAGCCCCCCGAAGCCATCAGAATACGCGGCCCGGCGCCTGATCGTAAATAATTGTGTTGCCCTGCCTTTTCGTGTGCGCAATAAACGCGCCGCACCCGGCGAGCTACGAGGGAACGAACCTGTAGGAGTGCCAACGCTACTCTTTCTAAAACGTACATATAAAAGGTGTCACGGGAAAAGCCGGCAGCCGCTGCTTAACGGCTTATCACTTGGGCGGCCCTGAGATTACCCCCTCAGATGACACCACTTTATCTTTAGCCATACTTCAACCCAGGGGACTTTAGCACTTTGTCTGACCGAGCAAAAAAGCCGGTTTTGGGCCTGTGGGTGTCTGAGTGCCTGGAACCGTCGCCCCGCGCGCGCAAACAAGGGAGGTGAGATATAGGCTTGCGGTGGCGGTGTGCACGTCTATCAAACTACGGAGATGGTGGGTGACAAGCTTCGAATAGCAGTGACACACCGTGACGCGCCACAGGAACAGTACTGCAGGGGCCACTTGAAATCGAATTTTATAAATTGTTTTTCGAGACTGGAGGTCCTATGAACATGCAATGTGAATAGCCTCTATTCGAGCCAACCCGGCTTTTAATGTTGCGAAAGTGTATAGATAATAGTGCGGAGCAAGCTTTTTTTTACCCTTCCGAAAGGTATGCGGGTGGCAGAGTGACTGGGTGTCGGCCTTCAGGCCGGTGGGCCCGGGTTCGAACCCCGCCCATGACATTTTCCCGGTCGAAGATAGTTTTCGAGGTTTGTTGCGTTTCGGGGTCTAATGTGCCCGAAAGTTGCGTTTTTGGCGGAGTTTCTCAATATCTCGCGGTATTTGGCTTACCCCGGGTGAGTCGGGGGGGGTCCGGGGGGGCCTCCCCCCCGGGTACTGGCGCCGAACTTGCCACCATAACCCGAACTTAGCTTCGCCCGAACTTTGCTTCGCCCGAACTTAGCTTCGCCCGAACTTTGCTTCACCAGAACTTTGCTTAGCCCGAACTTTGCTCCGCCCGAACTTTGTTTCGCCCGAACTTAGCTTCACCAGAACTTTGCTTCACCCGAACTTAGCTTCGCCCGAACTTTGCTTCACCAGAACTTTGCTCACCCGAACTTAGCTTCGCCCGAACTTTGTTTCGCCCGAACTTTGCTTCACCAGAACTTAGCATTGCCCGAACTTAGCTTCGCCCGAGCTTTGCTGTTCCCCGAACTTTAACTGCTGCCTCCAGTCTCGCCACGCGCCGGCCTTAGCCGAGCGCACGTACTTATTTTTATGAAAAACCGAAACCGGAAAACCCCGGTTTCTGAAACCGGGTTTCAGAAACCCGGGTTTCAAAGTCCCCTGCTTCAACCCCCCCTTTGTACACCCCCTCCCCCAAACTCCGCCGCCCCCTACTCACGACCGTTCACAACAACCCTTCACTAAATCCGCGGTTAAAGAACCTGGCCTCAGTGGTGCAAGCACCACGCGCTCTTCAAACCTGAGAAACATTTTGCCCCCCTCCCGCTACGGCGGTGCTGTATTTGTCGTGTTCACAAACCAAAAAAAAGCAGACACTCGTTTTAAGCTTTCTTTGGCACTGTTCAGAGAGAGCCTGCGGAGGAACAAAAGTCCGCCCGTTGAAGAGTCTGAGGTTTGCTTGAACGCGGTACTGCCGGGCTTGTATCAGTGTAGCGTGTGTAAAGCTGGAATGCTGCGAAGCAGCGTGACTGCGGCGATCAAAAGTGCTCAGCAGAAGAGACCTCAGTAGCGAGGACACTATTGCCACTGGGGCATTCCCTCATCGAGGACACGATAGCTTTTCGAGGTCAGGATAGCCGTATCTAGGACACGATACCCTTATCGAGGACAGGATAGCCGTATCGAGGACACTATTGCCACTGGGCATTCCCTCATCGAGGACACGGTGCCTTATCGAGGACACGATAGCCTTTTCGAGGTCAGGATAGCCGCATCGAGGACACGATAACCTTATCGAGGACAGGATAGCCTTTTCGAGGACACTATTGCCACTGGGGCATTCCCTCATCGAGGACACGGTGCCTTATCGAGGACACGATAACCTTATCGAGGACAGGATAGCCTTATCGAGGACACGATAACCTTATCCAGGACAGGATAGCCTTATCGAGGACAGGATAGCCTGATCGAGGACACGATAGCCTCATCGACGACACGATAACCTTATCGAGGACAGGATAGCCTTATCGAGGACACGATAAACTTATCGAGGACAGGATGGCCTGATCGAGGACACGATAGCCTTGTCGAGGACTCACTTCTGCATTCGGTGGTCGTTCTGGGCGCTATTTTCACCAGTCTTGGCGTCATACGCCATCAGAGAACCCCGGGACTCTCTAGAAACACGGAATAACAGCGCCAATAATATCAATGTGCGCACGGTAGCAGCGAGAAATGAGAGACAAACGAATGCAAAAGCATCTGACACGTGCGGGTGAGAACGTGCTGCAGCGACACCGTTCTTCCCCACGGCATCTTGCTGACAGCAAAAAAAAGGCGGGCGTGGAGCAGCGCATGCAGCCCACATGACCAGCCATCACTTTGATGACTGTTCTGTGAGGCTCCTCGTAATGTGAGCACCTCGCCAATGTGAAACCCAGGGTTTGTAGGTCGTCCACCGTCATGCTGCTTCAGCGCACTGTGCCTACAGGGTATTTCGAGGGCATCCTCTTGGGCTCCCCCGCAAACCGCAAGCCCTATCCATCTGCACATGAAGGACTCATGTACCTGAAGTCTTCGTAATTTTCCGATTCCACTATTTTCCGTTTTCCCGAGTAATGCACAAACCAGATTGAAAGTTAGACAACATGATGCATGGATTCGTGGTGGCACTGCTAGGTGCGGCCTGCGTGGTTGAGATAGCTGCACAAGCCCCGCCGTTGTCCGGTGTCGGGATGCACAACGCAGTGTACAGCGATGGCTCAGGGGTGTGTAGAGTTCCCAGACTTCGACAGCATGACCCCAGTCGCTAGCTGGACGGCAAATGTCGATCTCCCCGTGTGGCCGAGTGTCGGTTTGGTCGACTTTGCGTCTCGGCATACCGGGTACCTGACTGTAGACGTTGCGGGCGATCACGTAGTCGCTCTCGTTCTGACTGCCAAGTTGGCACCTGGCTGGGCGAGCATGACGCAGCAATGTCCAACGTGAGACGAGAAGCGTCGGAAACTTCTGCCAAAAGGCAACATTCCAACTGCCCAAGTTTCACCCACTGCACTCCCAACTTTCCCGCCAAATCTCTCAGACCCATATAAGTCCCTGCTGAATCAGTGGCTTATATATGGGTCTGGTGCTCGGACCAAGTCCGAGCAACAAAAAAAAAAAAAAAGCACAGAATGCCCTGGCTGAGGGGCCCAGTAGTAATGCTACAGTACAGCAGTCACACTAGCACCGGTTACTGCAAGCAACGTACAGCCTCCATTTTGGAACCTGCGACTGGCCCAATCAGGGGATTAGCTTCTATATCCACATTTGGACTGTCAGTCCTATGCCAGCCTTGTGTAGAGTATACCCTCGCGCAGCGCGATACAAAAATATTGAAGCGAAGGCAGATCTGCTAACATGTTCTTACCCCGGATTCTGCCTCGAACAGTGCTGCAGTCGGTGTGCGATAGCAAGGAAAGAAGAACGTATTCTTTGGAAACTTCTTGCCTTCAATTGGAAAGGAGCGTTCCTGTGCTCCGTCGATCCCTTCTAATCAGCAGGAGAAGGTTCCGGCCTGTTGGAGGATGGGGGGTGAAGGAGATGCAGAAGAGGAGGGCAGGGCGATGGACGACCGACGAAAGCAGACGTACGAGAAGATGAAGAAGCTCCTCCCCGTGGTGCTGAAGATGAACCGGAACCTGGAGGAGACCGTGACCGCCGTGGCGCTGCGTTTGGAAGAGGAGGAGGCCCGGGCCGCGATGCAAGCGACGGTTCTGAAGGAGCTCGGCATCGACGGAGTCGCGCCATTGGCCGGCCGGTCCGAGCGTGACGTGTCAGCCCACGCGGCAGCAACCGCTCGCAGGGTGTTGGAGTTGAAAGCTGGGGCCCCCCCAGGGTCTCTCGCGCAAGACACGATGCTTCCTCCGCCCCCCCCGAGGTCTGCTTTCCGTGACCCGGAAGCTTGCCCAGCGCGCCTGCCGCATGATACCACGCTTCCTCCACCCTCCCTTTCCCCGATTTGCGTGAAGTCCGAACCGGCGGCTTCGTTTGACCCTGTCGACGCCTCCTCTCCCGACTCGGCGGTCCTGTCGGCACTCTGTCGCCACGTGTCCAACAGTGCGGCGGCTGCTGACCAGAAGCACGCCACCAGCCTTTTGTTCTGCTGGAACGCGCTGCACCTCGCGTCTCAGCGGGTCCCGCCGGTGCTGCTCCGGCCCTGCATGGAGGAGCTGCGCGCGGCGCTCGATCAAATTGCGCGGAAGGACTCGTCGAAGCTGGCCTGCCAGAGGGCTCCGGCGGTGAAGCGCGCCTTTTCCGACATCCAGGACCGCGTCACGGTCCTCGCCAATGCCGACAAGCGCGGGCGGGTGGCGGTTGGAACCCGTTGAAAAGGGTCAGCGATGGCGGCGCCAAAGCTTCACCAGCTTTGGCTGACACCACTTGCGCACTCAACCATTGGTTAAGAAGACGAATGAAAGCATAGACACAAGATAGCTTAAAGCATCTGCAGAATAACACGAAAGGTTTCTAGGCAAACCCCCGTTTTCACAATTCTTCGCGTGGAACGCTCGCTGCTTGAGAAACCGCAGGTCCGCCGGGCCTGTCGCAACGGCGCGCAGAATGCGTGAGTTGCTCGGGGCACAGCGTAAATCGGGCCACGACCAGTTTCGGCAAACGCCAAATTCCAATTTCACATCTAGCCTCCGGTGACTACTGACGTGGCCGAGCGGCGGGTTAGCATCGCGTCTACTTGTCGGGTGGTTCGTGGGCTAGACCTCAACCGGCCAGTTGCTCCTCTTTGTCACGCTCCAAGTGTTAAGCGATACCGCAGTCCTTGAGCCGCGAGGGCGCCTGAGTGGCTTCCGACTCCTCGAGTTCGCCAGCTTCAAGAACTGTGTAGCGATCAACAGCGAGTTGGCCAAGTGCACATTACCGGAACGGGTGAAAGCCCCGCAACCCAAGCCAGGTAGCACATGGCAGACACTCAGGCGCCCTCGTCCGCGTCTCCGACACTCGATCTATGTTAGTTGCCCAAGACAAGTGGTCCCGCAACGCGCTCTTGAGATCCTGTGGACAATTCACAACAACCAACCCGCTCGCTTGTCTAGCCCCGTCGTAGGTTTATCACGATGCCAGACCAGAAGCTTGCCTGGAGAGTGCCTGCGTCTGGTTGATGATATGCAGGATTCCGGAATCGTCGTTTGCTTCCAGCCTTTCGTATTTATTCGCTCGCCGATGGATTCTGATTTATACTGGCCTTGAATTAAACGGGATGTGTGCATCCATTTTCGATTCACAAAGGGAAGCCCGTCGATCTTTTGTGCTCAATCTAGCATCGAAGCGCCGAGGAGGCAGCGAACAAGAAAGCATTTCCTTCAGGATGTATTGTGCAGGCCAAAAGACGTAGGCAGCGTGTTTTGGTGGTTGATCAGAGTTCCTTGGAAATTCCTGAAAATGACACAGGGTAAGTAAAAGTGGGAACCGGCACACGCACAAACACAAGCGCGTGTCTTTTTTTCTCCCACCACACCCTGAAGTCTAACTAAGAATTCAGTCGTAGTTTAATTAATAAAGTGTGTAATTTATTTCTACATCCCTTTTTCACTACCCGACTCCCAGCCTCAATGGTCACCGGAGACCGACTTAAACCCCAAGAACCTCTAAGCCATAATAAACGCTAAAAAAAGCGGCAGCGCCCCCCCACCCCCCCAGGGTGAACCCACCCCACGACGGGAAGGGAGGAAAGGGGGGGTCCGTGACAGACACGGTGCTTGATGCACCGATGTCGACGGCTGCTTCGGGACGTGGAGAGGCTGGCAACCGACATCATCGATGAGCACGCCCGCAGGGCTGCGGATCCGTATGCGGCGGACAAGGTGCGCACGCAGCTCGTCGATTCGCTGAAGGTCGCGGAAGACGCGAAGGACTGGGAGCGTGAGTGGCAGAGGGAGGAGGCCGAAGACAACGCAACCCGCGTGCAGTCCGCCGAGCGCTTGCAAGCGTGGCAGGACGGGTCCCTGCCCGCCGGCTCCCGGGAAACCTTCCGGGAACGCGAGGAGAGGCTCTACACTTCCGGACAGTATGCTCTTCTTAAAACTTCCCTCCCCCTTTTTACCTCTTTCTATTTTGCATCCCTTTCCTAGACAACATCTTCCTCGAAGAAGACTTGATGCTAGCATCAACCATGCATGAGAGGCAGTGCTCTGCCTGAACATTAAACTAGTACGTGCGCTCGGCTGAAGGCCGGCGCGGGGCGAGACTGGAGGCAGCAGTTAAAGTTCGGGCGATGCTAAGTTCGGGCGATGTTAAGTTTGGGTGATGCAAATCTCTGGTGAACCAAAGTTCGGGCGCAGCTAAGGCAAAGTTCGGGCGCAGCTAAGGCAAAGTTCGGGCGAAGCAAAGTTCGGGTTCTGGTGATGCTGACTCGGGCGGAGCTGAGTTCGGCGTGTGGTAGCAAGTTTAGCCTGTGATGGCAAGTTCGGCGCCAGTACCCGGGGGGGAGACCCTAAGTTCTGGTGAAGCAAAGCAAAGTTCGGGCGCAGCTAAGGCAAAGTTCGGGCGAAGCAAAGTTCGGGTTCTGGTGATGCTGACTCGGGCGGAGCTGAGTTCGGCGTGTGGTAGCAAGTTTAGCCTGTGATGGCAAGTTCGGCGCCAGTACCCGGGGGGGAGACCCTAAGTTCTGGTGAAGCAAAGCAAAGTTCGGGCGCAGCTAAGGCAAAGTTCGGGCGAAGCAAAGTTCGGGTTCTGGTGATGCTGACTCGGGCGGAGCTGAGTTCGGCGTGTGGTAGCAAGTTTAGCCTGTGATGGCAAGTTCGGCGCCAGTACCCGGGGGAGACCCCCGACTCCGTTTCCTGTGCTGCCCAAATACCGCGAGATACTGAGAAACTCCGCAAAAACGCAAATTTCGGGCGCATGAGACCCCGAAACCCAACAAACCCCGCAACAATCTTCGACCGGAAAAGTGTGAGGGGCGGGGTTCGAACCCGGGCCGACCGGCCTGAAGGCCGACGCCCGCTCTCTGCCACCCCTATGCATTTTGCCAGGAGAGAAAAAAGCTTGCACTATTATCTCGTCCAAAAACTTCTTTTCATATTGTTGCAAGAAAAGCCGGGTTGGCTCGAATAGAAGCTATTCACATTGCATGTTCATAGGACCTCCAGTCTCGAAAGATTTTCCCCCTGGATTGGTCTGCGTTCACGAGCGAAACCCGAGAGACGAAGAGCGGGTTCGTATTCATAGTCCCGCCTGGAACTCGTTGACAATCAGTCCGAAGATCGCGAGCTCCGAGCCTCAAGGGCCATCGGCCGGCGAAATGCTTCCCTCTCTGCAACCCTCGCTACACAGATCGGCGGAAATTCGCTCGCCCGATTCGATCCGAATTTTGAACGTCCGGAAATTTAGCCGACTGTTCTTGCACACCGAAGGTCTAAAGTCTGGTTCTCGTAGAACAGAATCGGTCCTCGGCTGATCAGAGGACGAAGCAGCGAAAAGGCTTGCCGTCAGAAGCCATCCGGGGATCAAAAACGAACGAAAGAGAAAGCAATGTGAAGGCGAATATCACTACCAGAGAACGACTTTCGTCCTCCACCGCACCTAAACAAACGCAGGATGGAATCGAACAAAGTGCCGCCGCACCCACCTGCATTCGACAACATCGTGCGGAAGGTCCGATACGCGCACCTAATGCCCATTCCGGAAGCGCCAACGTCGAACGCGGAAAGCTTGTATCTCTCGAAGGTGTGTGGTTGTTGATCAGTAGTGTTTGTCCAGGTCGCGTCCGGAGAGCCCCAAGAACGCCCAAGAAGTGCGAATAGATGACATTGTAAATCTAGCACCACGACACGTAACGCAAGTGGAGCTACCTCAATGGACTGGACGTCGCTACTGGAGAAGAGTCACGATAGAGGTCGATTTCAATAGGACACTGCGATCATGCCCAATTCAGACGCTCGACTGAATTATGTTGAGTCATCCTGTCGTAGTCACACTATTAACGGCACCCGTTCATGGGCTTCTGCGCCTTGTGATGGTCAGATACAGCTAAAGCGGAGCCAAGATGCTTTTTTGCTTCAATTCAAGCTTTGAGACATTTCAACGGCACACCTTTTTTGAGGCGGTGCTTACATACTTGTGCAATGCGATTCAGCGTCAAAGAGAGCACGTAGCTCCAAAATACAACGATGGCAAGCTTGTCGATGGCCACACCTTTACTATGACCCGGCACCCGTTCATTGGCTGCTGTCCTCTACCATGGACAGACAGAGTTAAGGCGGAGCCTAGATACTTTTGCAATGCGATTCACAACCAACGAGAGCTTGATGCAGCTGTAAGCATCAACAACTACAGCAGCTTACCTGTTCTGTATTTCGGCACCCGTTCATTGGCTGCTGTCCTTTACCATGGACAGACAGAGTTAAGGCGGAGCCTAGATACTTTTGCAATGCGATTCACAACCAACGAGAGCTTGATACAGCTGCAATCATCAACACAAATGGCAGCTTGTAGCTGCCTCACCTGTTCCGGCACCCGGGCATTGCTGCTGTCCTTTACCATGAACAGACAGAGACCACAAAACCTACGTGACTTTGACGGCTGTCAAAGAGCAACAACATTGTACTGTTGTTATTCATCTAATCGGTGGTCCTTTCGCCGGACCAATGTGCGAGCAGGAAAGTTGTTTCGAACTATTCACACACAGGCATTCCCCGTGCTGACGACGCTCACTGACCGGTTGCTCGAAATTGAGGGCGTTACTTTGGAGCAGCTTGCTCTCCTTCCGATCGAAAAGCACGATGAACTTATCGCCAACAACTACACCGTGTCACTGCTGCCTGAGGTATTGCCTTTCAAAAGTGTGGGTTGCCGGTCTCGTGCCAATTGAGCTTATTGCTGCTCAAGTTCCGAGCAGGCTAGGGGTATTGCATCTGGTTTTGGGGCAGCTGTTTGCGTTGCGGAGTCTACCGCGTGTGCTGGCTCATGTGATTCGTTCATTCAAATAATTACAACGCTCACCCTGTGTCCCGTGCGCGTGCGAACCAACGCTTGGTTTATTGAGTGCAACCCGCGCTGACCGCTGACGAGAAACAAGCTGTTCCGCAAGATACTTCGTGCAGTCTGCTCTTCTTTTTCGCGAGGTCTCCCCGTCGAGATAGGAGACCGTGCGAAACCCCTTGGCGAAGTCCTTTCAACGCGAACCAGAATAGTTGAGTCGTAGCTCTTGACATTCAGTGCGGCACTCGTGAGCCTGCCGATGACTCCGCATCAATGCAACACGAGCTGGTTCTTCGTTCTTTCTCACGAAAGAGAGGTCGGTCTTGCTTTTTGCAGGGTGACGTTAACTTAAGTCGTTAAGGTTTCCGAATCCCACCGATTGTGAGCAACACAAGCTCAAGAGGTCAATTCGTCCGTGCAGTATTCGAATCCCTTGCAACAACCAAACAGACATCTTTGACACCTGGCGCTCTCTCTGACTTAGCAGAACGGAACGCTTTGGAAGCATCTTCCGCAGAGCAAACAGCAACCGAGGAAACAGCAGCCGAAGCAGAGCGATTTCAAGGAAGGAGCCAACAGAAAGAAGATGTCACGGGTAGCGAAGCGACACAACCAGTTGCTTCGGCCGGCGACGGTGTCCAGGGACAGGCGCAAGGACCGGCCCCAGCCCCGGAACCCAGCTCTGGCGTCTCGAAGGATGCCGCGGAGGAAGCGAAGCCGCGACGGAAGACGAAGAAGGCCAAGCAGGAGTCTTCTCCTGCGGCGGCTGCTCCTTCAAGCACCGAAGTAGACGCGGTGGGAGACGACGACGCCGCCGCCGGGCTGCGGCCGCAAGGTGACCGAAGTCCATCTCCATCGGACTCCCCCGACGAGGTGTTCAAGGGGCAGAAAGACCTGATGCAGTCAGCCGAAAACGTTTCTGTATCAACCGACGCCGACGTCAAGTCGCGAGGGGAGGTTGTAGTGAGGGCTCCAGTCCGGAAACGCGAACAAGCACTCACCGCGTCTCAAACAATTGCCGCTGTAGCTTTGCTTTGCGAGGCGGCAGAAGACGAAGCATGGTCGACGATTCTCGAAGCGGTTGGAACGACGAAGGAGCTGCGCTACGTGGCGTACTACTGGAACCTTGCCAAAAAAGAAGCGCCCGACCTTCTCAAACGTCGAGACGATACGCGGCTGTACGATGCGTACGTGAAGGCCCTCGGGCTGTGCGGAGACGTGAACACTGCATACAACACAATCGAAGGAATGAAGTCACACGGCGTCACACCCACGGTCGACACGTGGAACAACTTGATGGTGGTTTACAACAAAAACAACGACCCGGAGTCGGCTCTGAAGGTGTGCAGCTGGGTTTTTGGTACACTCGATAGAATCTTGATCCTCGAATCTAGCGGACTCAGCGTTTGCTCCTCCGCCGGCAAGCGGCACTCCAGCCCAACTGGCACGTCGGCACACTGCCAGGAAGATTTCGTGGAAAAGATCACTCCGTCCGACAAGGAAAAGACTTGCGGGGAAAAGCCGTGTCACCTGTGCAAATTAACAAGTGGCCACTACTTATTTGAGGCATATTCGTGCTCACTCGTGGGCGTGCATATAAATCGAACTTTGAGTGTGTGAGCCCTTCGAAGAAAGGCCCATCACACTGCTCGGAGTCCCGGTTCTTTGTTGGTTGCTCGCTCCGCTCACTCGAAACAAGACGCAACACACAGGTCGCGCAAAACATGCGGATGTACGCGCGCGTTGAGCCGAACCACCAGACTTTCTTGCACACGCTGGAAGCCCACCGAGATGACCCGACCGTCGACGTGGATGCCAACGCACGCAGGGCTCTCAACGTGATGTACGAAATGACGCAGGTTTACAGGCTCGAACCCACTCGGCAGCACTACGAAATTCTGCTGCAAGTCCTTCAACACGTGTCGAACGCCTCTGACTGGTACCTTGAGCTCCAGACGCAGGCGCAGCAAATGAAGCACTTGGGTATGAAATTGTTGTGATCGTTTCAGATCGAAGCCAGAAGACGGCCTGCTGCACGCAACTCTAATAAACGAACGATTCTCGGGTTCGTTACGTTTTGAGGGGTACAGCTCCTGTAAAAGCAAGAAGGAGCTGCAAAAGGTTGCAAGAAAAAGTCCTATTGCCAACCCATTGGGCCAACAGGCTTTGATTGAGTTCCCACTCACTCTACAGAGTGAAAGTAGCGTTGCAGCGAAAGCTGGTCTTCGTACTTTTACATTCGCAAACCACAACAACAACAACAACAACAACAACAACAACAACAACAACAACAACAACAACAACAACAACAACAACAACAACAACAACAACAACAACAACAACAACAACAACAACAACAACAACAACAACAACAACAACAACAACAACAACAACAACAACAACAACAACAACAACAACAACAACAACAACAACAACAACAACAACAACAACAACAACAACAACAACAACAACAACAACAACAACAACAACAACACAACAACAACAACGATTCTATCCCCCTCTTCCGCGCAGGCATTCCGTGGTCCATCCCGGTCTACAACGTGCTGTTGTGGGTTGAGGCTTGCAGGGGCGACGTGGCGAAAGTGCGAGAGCTCTTCTTGACCTACCGCAAGCGAAAGCTGCCGCCCATCGACAGGACGTATTCGAGCGTATGCCGTTTCCTTTTTTCAAAGCGCACCGGGCACAGTCCACGTCGTAGGTCCCGCGCCGAGGGTTGCTAACTCTTTTGCACATGTTTCCCCGTTCCGTTATTTTTGGTCGTAGAAGACGAAGTCAATATTAACCGACTAATGACATTCTGTGGTAGAGGGCCTCTCTCTCCCTCACACAACGCGCTCACGCTCTTGCTTAACTGAGACTGGAGCTCGGCGTAGTAGAGACGCACACCAACAAGGAGAATATTACTGGCTTAAGGTGGATCCAAGCTACGGCAACCACCACTGTGCAGGTGATTCAAGCGTACGCCTGCTCAGTTCCGACGGACAACGTTCTGACGCCAGGCATTTACATGTGGGCGCGCAACGAGCGCGAAGAGTGGGAGCGATCCCACGACGCGCCGCCGCCGTTCGCCGAGTGGCGAGAGCGGATGTTCAACGAAGGCATGGCCATTTACGAAGTCACGAAGTCGCACGACGGGCCGTTGTACCGAACCGTGTACGCGCTTCTTTACATGGCCGGGAAGCTGAAGCCAGAACGACTGCGGGACCTTTGGGAGACGGAGGCCAAACCTTTGCTCAAGGGGTACCCCCGACTGTACACTACGTACATCCTCGGCCTTCTCGAGCTCGCTAACAAAGGGGACCCGGAAGCGCTGGATGACGCCGAGGAGACGTTCGTGGAGGCCACGAAAACGGGGCTGCGGCTGCCCCGTAAAGTGTACCAGCAGGTGATGGAGGCGCACATCAAGACCGGCCGCGAAGGGTCGGTCGACGTGGCGTTGGACTACATGCGGGCGATGGAAAACTCGGGGCAGGCGATGACCTCCGCGGGCGTCCTCCGCCTGAAGCGGCTCATCGACGAAATGGGCCCCAAGCGGGACGCCATCCGCAGGGCGAAGCGGCTCATGCAGCGCAGGAACGAGCTCAGCAACTCGCTGTTCACCGATGCAGAAGATGCGAGGCCCGTTCTCAACTACCCAGGGGAGCAGGTTAACCTACCAGGTCCGCAAAGCCTTTTTTTTTTTGAACATGTCACGTTGCACGCGGGGCATCGGAGTGACTATTTCTGTATGCTGTGACCCTTGCAATACGCCACGAGCCCGTGCCCTATCTTGTCCGATTAGCTCATTCATACTGGCAAACCAACCAGTGCCAGAAAGTCTGCTAGCCGTGAGTCATGAGTCTATGGAATGATGGCTTTCCGGCAATCCGACAGTGCGGACAAGACGATTAATAACTGAGGTCCGGCAACGCAGACCGAGTGCACTACCGCCTGCCGTTTACTTGAAGCGGGAACCAAAAACTCCAATAACAGTACCCACCGTAGAAGCGGGAACCAAAAACTCCAAAAACAGTACCCACCGTAGAGAGAAGAACCAGTAGTTGTTGACCGCACTACCCTCAACCCAAATCCTGGACGTGGTTTCCGGTGGCAAATTGGCAAATGATCAAAAGGTCTTACTCGGGCGGTTCAGTATTCTCACACATTGCATGTCGCTAAAAGTCGGCTAGAAGGCCGGCAATTCCGTTAGCGATGTTCTCAACTGACAACGTCGGTTCGTCATCACTAGACTTTGCCACCAAAATGAAAGCGAAACATGTCGCTTAGGGCGGGATAGCTTTCTCTAGTCCCCCGCTTTCCTTTAAATCATTGAGCAACCCAACACATCTCAGGTCTGACACCTGACGGCTTCGCGTTCCCCAGCTCCGAAACAGGCGTCAACGCAGACGGAACGCTTGCCGGCGAGAGCTTTGAAGACCGCAAGGCAGCCCTGGCACAAATGGGCTACCAGCCGATGAATGTCGAGAACACGGAGCAGCTCCGGTCGAATGACAAGGTCGGCCAGTGGCTCAAGTACACCGCTTCGAACCCGCACTTGAACTTCTCCCCTGAGCATCCGTCGTTCGACAAGGTTTTGCAGTCGAGGCAGAAGGTATCTCTCTCCCCTGTTCTCACCCGCTTGCCAGAACGCCTCCCTCTCAGACTCTCACACACCGCTGTCCTGTCGGCAGACACCCACGACTTACGCCCGCCGTGGCAGTACGGAGAGTGAGGAGACCGGAACCTCTCCGGAGAGATGGCTGCCTGCACTTCGCCCGTGTATCACACTCTCTCTCTTTCCTCCCGAAAGGACTCACTTCCCGTTGTCCGAAAGATAAGCGGAGACTCTAAAACAACAGCCTTTAACCTCAAAACCGCCAGAAACCTTTCATATTTTTGACACCCGAGAACGGGAGCTCTGCGGGCCGTCTATATACCCTGCGCAATGCGTACACGAAAAAGAAAACTCGGAGCTCTGCGGATATCTTCCCACATTGACGAAGGTCACCCGGATACTTTAAACTTCCGGAGTTTCAAGCGAACTTTCACTCTAAACACACAGCTCGGAGTGCAGGGCAAAGCCGTGAATCCGTGGCATCAAGAGAGGATGGCAGCGCAGCCGGAAGTCTACAAAAAGGACGGCACCGTTGCGCGCGACCCGGACTTCATGGCCACAGAAAGCGACTCGCCGGCCGGGACGCTGCTCGCGATGGAGGCCTCGCAGAAGCCGGAGGAGTTGTTCGACACGGCGAAGCCGTACTACGACAAGAAGTTCGCGCACAAAGCGCAGCACCCGGCCGCGTGGACTGGCGACCAGGAAGCCTTCATGTCGTCTTGGCTGAGCACGAACGCGGGCAAGTCGTACATGCAGCAGAGCGCCCGAGCCCGCCAGCTCCGCGCCACCGTCGCCCGCCGTAAGGAAGCCCGCAAGGCCACCAACCCCTACCCGGACGAGGAACCCTTCGCGACGCGTCCGCCGGACGCCGCCGACGATGACGACGGCGGCGAACCCGAGTAGTAAGAATGACTAGTGGGCACTTCTCACATTACTGGGTAAGAGTTTCTTACTAGCAGCAAGATTCCTTACTAGTAAGATCACTAGTAAATGGCTTAGGAAATGACCTTACTAGTGCACGACGTGCAAGACGAGGCGGCCCGAGCCCAACGAAGGGCTTTCGCCACAGCCCCCCTCCCTGCACGGGGCCCTGGCCTTCCGGGCGCTGCGGTTTCGGGGGGTCGAGGGGTCGGACTGGTTTCTGATGGGACCGGGGCGGAAGCGTCTTCCTTCTTGTTTTTTCTCGTCTTCTTTTTCTTCCTCCTTTTTCATCAGAAGACGCTGGCCGGGGGTGCGCGTAGTAAGAATGGCGGCACTGGTCACATTACTGAGTAAGATACCTTACCAGTAAGATCACTAGTAAATGACTAGGGAATGGCCTTCTTGGTGCCCTTACTAGTGCACCGTGCAAGACGAGGCGACGCCCGAACTCCCTTGTGCCCGCCTGCCAGAACGCCCTCCGGCTGCCATCGGCGCCATCACCCGCCGTACCAGAGCCGCGGCCCGCACCGCCTTCAAGACGACTCTCCGCCCGTCATACCCGCAAGGAAAAGAGAAGTGAGGAGACCAATAACTCTCTCGACTCGCACCCTAACTCGGCTCGTATCTCTCTCACTCGGCGCGTTCGTTGCGTTGTACGCACTGCGCCCGGGTTCTATCCTCAGCCTGTGCTGCTAAGGCAACCGTGCCGTTCTCATTGTTTGGCCCGTCTTGCTGAGTACTTCACAGGTTGCCCTGCAACGTTTTGTGAGTAAAAGGCGTATGTAACGCCTGTCCTTTTCGGAGGTTTATTCGCCGGTCACCAGCATGGACCTCTTCTTAAGAATGGCGAGCCGCGCATTTTAAGTTCTGCTCATGCTTATCGGATTGACCCGAATTGCACTAGTCTCACGATTTCTGCAGTTTTCGCACTGCTGCAAGAGAGGAGGAATGGTGGTGCGCCCCGACTCGAAACTAGTGTTCGTGGCGGAGAGATTCGTCTCATTCTCAGGAAAAAAGAAACGAGGAACTGTTGTTGGGGCGGCTTCATCCCGCTCTCATCACCTGTTCCTCTTCATTGGCGCACAGCGCATCTTCTATGCATTGTACGCGTTGCGTCGTTCGGATGATGATTTCTATTGAGAGATCCTCCGAAATGTTTGCCATTGTGCCGAATTGTGCCATCAAAACACCGATCCACCCTTCCGTTTGATACGGTGTCGGAATAAAGAGAACCGAAGCATCAAGCCCTCTCCCCTGAGTGAGGCTAGGGGGCAACTAAAAGTCAAGAGAAAGCCCTTCCCACCCCCCTCTCTTTCGTTCGCCAATCTGCTTTTTTGCAAACGCGTATCAGCCTGATGTGTGTGCGGGGAATGTCCAGCCCTGAGACATTTTTGCTTGTAGTGAAGGAATGACAACAAAGGTGTCGGATCTTAGGCAGACACTTGACCACCTGGCCCGGCACCTGGTGAGTTCCTCAGAAGTCCGCGAAACTCCCGCTGCAGGTGGTGGCTGGATGCAGGTGCGTAGACTGGTGAACAGGTGGGCGGACAAGACCCTTCACAAGTCTTGCACCTGGCGCACGCGTGTGCGCCAGATGTAGACCGGGCCACTGTTTATGGGCTCTGGGCGTGGACCCGTTACCACTCGGGCGAAGTGCATCTGATCGCAACTGCAGCGGCTTCCAAGAAGTTGGAGTCCGGCATACTATGAAATGCTCGACAGCTCATCCAACCTACACAAAAACCAAAAAAAAGCAACAATGCCGAGATTCGGGTTCGCCGGCTTCTCGCAGGTCCGCAACTTGGGGCGAACCCAAGCTTGCCCTCTGGCCATCGCGTGCGAGCGGGGCCACGAGGCGGTGGTGGACCTGCTGCTGCTGGCGGAGAAGGTCGACGTCGACGGGGCCGACGCGTTGCGGGAGACGCCGCTGATGAAGGCGTGCAAACGGGGCCGAAAAGCGGTCGTTGCGAAGCTGCTCGCGGCGGGGGCCGCCGTCAACCACAGCTCGAAGACGGGCGACACGCCGCTGATCCTCGCCTGCGTCGAGGGCCACCAACCGATCGCTTCGCTGCTGATCAGCGCGGGGGCTGACATAGGCGCGGTGGGACTGGTTGGCCGTACGTCGTTGGTGGCCGCCAGCGAAAACGGCCACTCCGCAGTCGTCGACACGCTGGTGACCGCGAACCGGCGAAACCCGATGGCTGCCGTGGTTTGGCGGCAAGTGGCGTCGGAGGCACTCTTCAAGGCCGCCAGCGGGCGGCACACGGACGTTGTCCGCATAATCCTCGACGCCGGGATCGACCCAGACTTCCGAGCAACCAGGTCGCAGACGGCGCTCATGGTGGCAGCCAAGGTTGGCTCGGCAGCTATCGTCGGGCTCCTGTTGAAGGCGGGCGCCAACGTCGACCTGAGGGACGACGTCGAGCACCAGACGGCGCTCATCATTGCGTGCAAGAGCTGCGGCACGAACGGTTCGGTCCGCGAAGGAAACAGAAGCGGCGCGACCCCGAACGCCACGTCGAACAGGAGGAGCTCGAGCGCCCCGGTGACGGCGGGCCACCTCGCCGGGTTCGCTCCGGGCATGCTGGGCGTCGAGAATTGTGCGGTGGTGGCCGTGCTGCTAGAGGCGGGGGCGGATGTCGACCTTCGCGACGACGCCGGCCGCAATGCCTTGCTGGTGAGCGCCGCACTGGGGTTGACGGTGACGGTTGACTTGCTGCTCGCTGCTGGTTCGCACATCGAGACCGTGGATACCGCGGGAGAAACCGCGCTGATGCTGGCGTGCGGCACTGGCGAAGCTCTGGGAGTGGCGTTGCTTATTTCGGCCGGTGCGAGCGTCGATGCTTTGGACGCGCGCGGGCGGAGTCCGTTGATGAAAGCAAGTGCGGCGGGGCACGCTGCCGTGGTCGATCTCCTCATCCACTCGAAGGCGGAGGTGCATCACGCGTCGAGCAGCGGCGACACGCCGCTGTCCTTGGCCTTCGCTGCCGGTCACGGCGCGGTCGTAGAAATACTCCTCACCGCTGCGGATCCCATTTCCGGGTGAACAACGTGAAGATCAGTCCAACGTTGCTTTGTGTCGCTGAATTCACTTTCCCAACGCTTTTCGCGTCTTCCGACTCCACTCTCAACCCCCCCAGAAGGGCGATGTTCGAAAGCCCCTGTTGCATTTCTGGCCTGTCACGTTTTCCGTATTGGATTGTGAGGTGTTACGTCAGTTTGTCCTCAATGACCTCGCTATGCTGGTGGGTCATATTCCATCCTCCATTTCACCGTCGCAACCCAGGAAGGCCGTGTAAGTCACGACTCTCGAAAGTTGATGCTGGCTGTTCTGGGGTCCTGCGATGGCTGACTGCACCGATTTGCACCACCGCGACGGACAGTCGGCGTTGCCGGGCGTCCCTCATAAAAGTAAAATACAACGAACCCATTTGACGAAGATCACCCGGAGACTCTAAAATCCCGGATTTTCAAACGAAGCTGAAAAGGAAAGCAAGACCTGTCTTGCGTCTGCTGTTTCGGCAACTCGACAACTACTTCTAGAAGGCTCTTAAACATAAACTGTTGAGAAAGCTTCTACCTATCTATTCGTTGGAGTTCCAGTGCAATTGTCTATGTGGCATCGTCACGACAGACGCTTTGTTTCGGACTTCAAAAGCTCTCTCGCAGTCAGCTTTGCGGACTGTCGCTGAACCTCTGGTTCTCGGGACACTGCATGAAACGACGTACTTCTTTCACCTATTATCTCAACCTTCTTTCCACTCCCCAGGGCTCGTCGATGTCACCTCCAGCATGTTGTAGGCCGGGTTTCTCGTGGCAACGAAAGCGCCTCTAGTCATCACTGATCATCAGCTTATGCTTCATCTAGCCGTTTCTCAGGCTCCCTCTCCGGAATCGAACCCTAATTTCCCGTTACCCGTTACGAATTGAGTTGGATGCTTCGGACATGTATTAGCAATGGAGTTACCATTGTTATCCTGCTGGGCCCAAAAGGCACCTTCCCCGCGTAGATTGCCACCGATTTAATGACCCCTACCTGTCGACAGAACCCGCATACCGTGTGCCGGCAAAGTGCAAACGGTAAGTCGGCCTCCTGCGAACCGAAGTCAAATTTTGATTCGAAGCCGCGCAATTTGTTACCACATAACCACACGGAAATTCTGGCCACCCCGAAACTCGGAGGAGGAAACCCTGGTCCCCACATGCCCCCAAGCACCAAACAGAAGATTTTCCCCCGGGCGAATTTCAGTGCACTCCCAGCACGATCAGCCCCGGACCCAGGGGCGCCTTGCCTCTGGCGAAAGAAAGAAAGAAACGAAGAAGAAAACCGCAAAAAAAAGTGCCGTATTTGGCATTTGTTAAAACGGACTAATAAATGACGGACCGACTGGCCAAAAACGGGGCCTGCAACGTTCACCCTGATACGCTTCTCAAACAACCAGACAAAGCTGGCAGCTCGTCTGCAAAACGTGATGACGAACACTTGTATAAACCAGATAAAGCTTCTGTCTTCCTGCAGCAACAACAACCACAATACAAAGAACCCGTGACAAAACAATCGAAACAAGCGAATAGAGAAAGGAGTAGAAGAAGGGATATTGTTTGGTCTTGTAGCTCGCAGGGGAGACTTGGCAAAGGATCATCCCCTAAACAAGTCCTGCGAGAAGCAGGAAAACCGTTCGCCGAAAAAGAAAAAAAAGAGAAGGAAGCAACCCGCTGAGAAACTTCACTTCCACCGGCAGAGAAAGCCTGCCTGAAGGAATCGACCCCCTTCAGGCCGACACTTGCTATCGGCGGAGAAAGCAGAAAATGAACCCCAAACTGTATTTGCAGGCAACATAAAACTCCGGATCTCCATGCGAACTTGCACTCCAAAAGAAGAATCGACTACCGTTGCTGCTACACCAGCATTCTACAGGGCCAGCAACCTGTCTTCGGAAGAAACCCGTAACTTTCACGGTATATGCTCATATTCTCTGCTTGCGCTTCAAACCCCAGCGCACAAAGCGTTGCGAACAAGATTATATCCGGAAAATGCCGAAGGTCACGGATGGAGAAGCCGTTAAAGATGGTTGGTTGGTGTCGCACACGTACCATTCCAGCACGTGATAGTATTGCGTCATCTTAGTAAGATGCGCATTCAACACGGTGAATGCAAGGAGCTTGGACAACCACCCATTACATTTCGTCGCGTCGCGGCTTTCACTCCACAACACAAGCAGGAAAGTACACACGCTACGAAGATGCCGCCTTTCTCGTCAACCGAAGACTCAAAATACTCGAGGGGCTGCCTTGTGCTTACTTCGAAGGAGGCTAGAGGGGGAGAAACAATACAACTACAAAATGGGTCTTTTTTGTTGAACGCTTACGCCCGCCACTAAACCCAGATTCACCTGTGTTTCGTGTGGGCTACAGCACATTTACCTCCTTTGATCTTTTGCAGCTGGCAGCCTCCTCAAGTATTTCCAACAAAGCAGGTGCTTATACAAAAAAATAAACAACAGGAAAAAGAAATAAGGCTTTTTTAAAACATGAAGCCGTCTAACAGCACACTTTGCTTCAACAATACACCAGATTCCCCAACAGCAACAGAAGTTTCTTGTGAAGCGCAACAGAATGCAGAGAGAAACGACACGTTGAGCACACTCGCGCCGGCAACACTCTCTTCCTGACGTAGGAGCAGTTAAATCGTCGGCGTACGGCCGCGTGTTGGTTGTCGTTCTGTCGTCTTCTTTATGAATTGCTTGTGAAAACCCCAGAAACGAAAAAGGGGACGACAAACAAGACAAAATAGCTACAGTGTCTACTGTTCATGTGTTCCAAAAAGCAGTGGTCCACTGGGAGTTGCACGCGCGGCACTGTCCTTGGGCAGTTCGATTCGCTGCGTCTCTTGCCAACAGTCAGCCCCGGCCAAAAAGTTGGCGTCACGGAGCGAAAGGCTGTGGTACTCAGCTGCCGGCTTTGCTAGCTTTTCTGGGACTGACTTAGTGTGTGCCGCAGCGGCTGGGAAGGTAAGAAGCTTCTATACCTCCGCGATCCTTTCTTTCTCCTCCATTGGATGAGACACAGAGTGAAGCCACGAAATTTGCTTGGCTGCGAAAAAAAAACGAACAAAAAGTAGCTTCGAAAATTGCAGTAGTACTGAAAGGAATTTCCGGACCTAGCGATTGCACGCGGAAGTGCTATTACAGGACAGAGAAGTGGCAGCACAACAGTATTTTACCGTATCGTTTTTATCATTATCGATATACACCCACAACGCTTTGGTACCCAACCGACCTCGGCCAAACAGCTGCTACGGCGAACCACCTACGAATTGTTTTCATGTGAAGCACCTGCTTCGTGAGTGTGGTCGATCGTGTTCGTACAATGAGTTCGCCGGCTAGTAGCTGAATTCGCTTTTACTTGCACCCTGTCTGATCCTGTTCGTGTTTTCGACGATTTCGTGTGGCGTACAACTCGTCTCTTCTCTCTCACTCTCCACACTTTGTTGGACGGATCGAAGTTTACCAGAACCCCGAACGAAACGAAAGCCTTTCTTTAGGTGCTCGATGCATCTCCGCGGAGCAGCACTCGGCTGACAGATTTTGTTTTAGCCACAGGTGTGAGGAAACTGACCGCCCGGTAAGTATGACCTTCTGATCATGATCATTCGCCTAGAAC
The DNA here is from genome assembly GCA_030068145.1 of Diplonema papillatum. Lineage (NCBI taxonomy): Eukaryota > Euglenozoa > Diplonemea > Diplonemida > Diplonemidae > Diplonema > Diplonema papillatum. Next base: position 99,928 of record JAPJBO010000085.1, on the reverse strand, counting down.
CACGTCCAGGATTTGGGTTCAGGGTAGTGCGGTCAACGAAAAGGCGTTGACCTTGTGTGTGTGGAACTCCTAGTGCAAGCACCCGTCGGCAGTCGCCACCTGGGTCACAGTTTGAGTCCTGTTCCGATACTCGCTCGTGCCGGGGATCACCTGTCGTTCAGCGAAGCGCAATGCTGAAGACTGTTGCACTACGCGAGTACTGCGCTGAACCTGCAAGACAACGGAGGCTTGCAGACAAAGCTACCTACCAGACCTGTCGGCAAGGGTGCACAGCATGAGAAAAAGAAGAAAAACAGATGCTGTGCACAGCAACAATCCAACGAAAGTCACCCGTTGACGACGACTCCTCGGAGTTTCAAGCCAATCTATATTTTCACGAGCACGGCACAAGGAGTGAAACTCCTGCTGCCGGCTTCTTCTTTTCGGCAGCCAATGTCATGAAAACCAACGGTGCGGTGATACGCATTGTGTGTGCTACCCCAGAACGTGGGTGCGACACCACTTTTCTACTCTGATCTGAGGATATCGGTGATGGTCGGAGCGAACGAGACGGAGTACGCGACGCTGCCACTTGCATCGCTACTTGACTCGTTGCTTGGATCGGTGGTGGTGGGAAGCGATGACACGGCAGAAGAGTTGGTGGCGCGACTTGTGCGCAGTGCGATGCCTCTGGCAGATGGGTCCGACTCTTGGCTCGTGCCACTTCTCGAAGAGCTGCTGATGGGGAGCCCGGAAATCGGAAAGCTTGTGAACTGCTGGCTGCTGCACCCGCTGATGTCGCTGAAGGTGTCGACGTTGTCCATGCTTATCTTCCAGCGACTTCCCCTGTCCTCAAGAAGAAAGAAGAAACATAAAAAGGCCGCTCCTGGTCCACGAACGTGACAGTCAATCGCAGCTTGCAAAGCTTGAGTCGGAGGCAGCACAGTGCCACAACCCCATCCGCTCTGCCCTGCGGCTGACCGTCTCGACGAGCTTGTGTTCAGCGCGAGCGCCAAGCCCCAAGGTGCGCCAAGCCTTGATTCTTTAGTTTGGGAAATCGGTAGCCATTTGACTCGTAGGCCCGTGGCTCTCGAAGCTTGGCTCCCGTGTTGCAGGCTTTTCCCTGCTTGTTAAGGGGAGTGTCGTTGCTCACCTGCCAGATCCCCCTGTCTCACAAAAACTTTGAATCCCCGACACTCTACAAACAGCACGTGTCATGTGACAAGCTTATCATGTTACGACATCATCATGTAATTGTATGCGTTGCGAATTGTTGATATTATTAGCGATCTTCAACTCTTACCGATAGAAGATTAATTTATCCGACGTATACCTAACACTTGTACAGGTTAATAACCCTGTCGCTATCCCGAAAACATCGTAACTTCACCCCTACCCACCCTTGCCCCCTTGTTCTGAAGCCGTGTCCTGAGGCGTCACGACGATTGTGACAAACACACGAATCACTGCCTGGCCTTTCTATTTTCGATTTCTGAAACACGCGACGGTGAAGATGAAGCCAGTATACGCAGTAGGAGGAGGCTGTATTATGTTGGTCGCAGTGCGCGTGCTGTTTTGAACTGTGGTCGTATGCAATTGGCCTCACCCTCCCGTGGTTGGTCATTGCATCAACGGACGGATCAAGTGGACGGCATAGGGGTTCCAGAGTACCAAAGATCTACAAGGATCAGAGGCCAGTCAGCTTTGCAAGTTGTGCGACAACGCTGCACGCATCAGGGGGCCGACACGGTTTCCCGAACACTGTCAGGCTTTGGCCCGATGGAAAAAGACAATGCGTGGCCGAGGGTCCAGTCCCGTATCCATTTGGGTTTGGCTTTTTTAGCCTTTGAGAGTATACCTACGGTAGCTACCGTATGCTCAACACTGCCTTCCCCGTCAAAAGACGACCCCCATTTCCCTTCCTCCCTCGTTCTGCATTGCCTTTCTCTTTCCAATACCCTCGTCCGAGCTGCTTGAACTCCATTTCTTTCTTTTACACAAGCGCCAGGAAATGCTCGACGACGCTGCCAGACAAAGAACCGAAGGGATCCCAAGTGCTGTAACTACCGAACCACGTGTTGAACGGATGTGAGGTCGTGAGGTCATGCGGGTCTACACGACAAGACACACGAACACAGCAGGTCAAAAGATGGTGTAAGCGAAGAACAAATAAGATTGTGTTTGTATTGTATTTGCCCCACTACTTCTATATTTCCTTCCTTCCATTCGGAGTCAAAGCAGCACGTCGAGTATTTTCAGCGAAGCCTTTGCAAAGAGGAAAGGCCGCATCAAGTCCGCGGTTGTCAAAATTGTCAAAATTGCAAATCAAAGTCGGAAGTGCTTACCGCGACTTCCCAGCCTATCTGATCTTTGAGCGCTCCGTTCTCTTCGAGGCTTGCTCCCGTACGAAAACGACACGTACTACGAAGTTAGCGACTTGTGCAGTCTATCCTCACAGAACGTTGCCGTCACACATAGTACGACTACTCTGATACTACGGTTTGCTAGGAGAGCCCCCTCCACCACCCTGGTTCCAGGTGGTTTGTGCTCATCCGTTGGCTTCGCATTCAGCTATTCAAGGCTCCCTCCTCGGGTAAGGTGGGGGGCAAGGGATCGATGCTGCGCAGAAAAAAACCGAACGAGAGCGACTCGGAGTCCGGCGACGCCGGAAGCGAGCATCCACAGCCGGCATGGAAGGTGTTGGAAAAGGAGCAAAGCAAACCTCGGTCGTGGACTGCGTACATCGGCACGCTGCTGACCGGCGCCTTGGTGGCTGTGTTCTGGGCGACCGTCGTGGGCCAGCATGGACCGGGCATGCCTTCGGGACCGAAGCTAGCGAGTGACCAGTGCAAATTGTTTCTGTCCAGCGGGCCTTACAGCTCGACGAGCAAGCTCATCTCGTCCGCGATGAACACTGGCTGCAGCGTGTTTTTGGGGGACCCGTGGTCCGAAAACAGCGCACTGAGGACGCTGCTGCACGACGTGCTGCCGGCGGCGGAAAGCTTCGCGTCACTGAGCGAGGCGCAGGTCCTCGAGCGCGATGCGTGGCGTGCGCTGTCGGCTGCCAGCTTCACGGACAAGTACGCGAAGCCGCTGGAAGTCGTGGTGCTGCGTCAGGGCGGCGAGCTCATGCTCCCATCCCGGTGGAACTCGTCGTTCTTTGCGGCGGAATGCGGAAGCGTGGTGGTGTCGCCGACGCGGTACAACAAGTCAGCCGCCGCCTGGGCGGGCATGGAGGAGCACTCCATCGGTTCGTTGACGCTGAGCGAGTTCATCGACAAACTCTGGGCAGGCAACGCCTCCGATGCGTACGTCCACGACACGCCTCTCATCCCGTCGTGCCCTCACGTTCTCGCGAGCTTGACCATCCCGCGGTTCTTCACGAATGACTACATCCAATCCGTTGCCCACGAGACGCGTTACAGAGACGAATGGCCATCACTCTTCATCGGCTCTCCAAAAGCGCAAACAGGTTCGTATTTGATGCTTTCACACAAGTCATATTGACAGGTTTTTGTTAGCCCGAAGTGTGGTGGTTCGTGGGCCCAATGCAAAATCAGCGCTTGTTTCGAGGCACCCTTATCTGCTTGTCTGGCATGGCAGATCCCGCGACTAATACTGCATGGATTTTGTCGCCGCGTCTTTCCCACTTCTCAACTCTCAAAGGGAAGGGATGCTTTGGAACAGTATTTGTTGAGAGAAATTGCTCAACTGGCTGCATGCCGGTCGATAGGCAGCATCCCAGGGATGGCAGAAGCATCGTTTGAAGCTGACTTCAAACTGACACTCACTTGTCACTTCAGCACGTCCACTCGGCTACCATACCAACTGACCTCTCAGCAGCATGGGGCACGTAAAAGCCCCTATGACGAACTGACCACTCTCGCAGGATTGCATCTCGACAACTTGGGTTCCCACGCGTGGCTGCTGCAACTCGAAGGAAGCAAACACTGGAGGTTTGTCGGCCCCGGCCACGAAGCGCTGGTCTACTCGACGCCATACTCGTTCGACCTCGACCTATTCGATACCGACTTTGCCACGCATAGACTTGCATCCCTGCTGGATGTAACCGAAATCATCACCAAGCCTGGTGATATAATATTTGTCCCCGGCACCGTGTACCACCAGGTCCGAAATCTGAACAATTCCGTGTCAATATCGAGCAACTATATCGACGCCACGTGTCTAGAGTCTGCATTGAAGTCCATCGACGAAGCCGGAACCGCAGACGAGAGCGTCTACCTCTTTGGAAAGACTCTGAAAAAGCACCGCGATCGTGGGGAACTGCCTCCGTACCCTGCCGAGCGTGACCAACCCTGGGCCGAGTTCAAGGCGCAACGCGTGGTGCCAAACGACGTCTTTCTCGTCGCCGGCGAGCAAGGACATGAACACCTCATCTTCCTCGCTGTTGGGGCTACCGCCATTTTCCTGGGGCTGTCTGGGTGGATCCTTTGGGAGGACCTGGCTCCGGGTGCATGAAGCACAACTCACTAAGATCCGATCCATTCTTGTGCTTGCATGTCCACTGCCCGACTTTTTTTGGCGCAGCACCGTTAGCCGTTACAGCCAACGTGCTGCTGGCATTGATACGTGCAACAGACAAGCCACCAGACTGAGCTGATTTCACCGCCCGGCATGTCGCGCCCACCTTGTGTGGTGCCTTCCACCTTTGTCTTGTCTTGACAGCGCAGTTGTTCCTCGTCGCTGTCATATCGCCAGCATCATGCCAGGACTTCGTGTGGCAACAAGATTCTATTGTGGTTGACACTGGTTGTGGGTTTAGCTGCTCGTGCTCCTGAAGAAGCCCGCTTTTTGTCCAGTCGGACGAGTGGCACATCTCTCACGAAGACTTTGTGCTCTTCAGTGTAAGTTCTCAGGTGACTCAGCTCTTGCAGCTCGAGCGCCTTCGGCAGCAACACGAGCACCAGCCGACCCGAGTACCCCTCGATATTAACTTCTAGCCCGCCCGTGCAGCGCTGCGAAATTTACGTTCTTCATGCTCTACAGTAGAACTGGTACGCCTCCACGTCCAACTGGCGTTCTCGGTAGCCGTGTACGCAAGTTCGATGCTGATGTGGCGAATGACCAGACACGTTGGTGTCAATCCACCAATCCAAGCACGTACTTGCAATCCACGAAAAATTCCGGCACATTGACAAAAGGAGAAGTAGCGACGAACAACGTATCTGTGGGCCAAGGCCATACTGTCAAGGAAAGAGGGGGCTAAAATAGAACAACAAAAGGCGGGAGCACTGCATGCGAGGTGCAGTGACATGCTGCAGGCGCGCAAGCGCCTCTGCAGGTCGCGTTGTGTTTTCGAGTCGGCGATGGGAGAGTAGCGTCGTCAGCGGGATGATACAGCCCACGCTGAAGTGCGATCAGGAACCGGATTGGGGCATGCAACGGGAGTTTTGGAACAACTACGCGGCTATGTACGACGACTCGTACTACGGCTACTGGTCTTCACGTGCGCACGACCATTTTCTTTTGGACGACAAGCTTAACGTCAAGGGAAAGCGAGTACTCGATGCTGGTTGCGGCACGGGTGCTTTGGCTGTCGAGTTGGCTGCCCGCGGGGCGTCTGTGACTGCAGTGGACTGGTCGCAGGGGATGATTGAGGCGGCGACGGAGCGTGTCATGGAGCGTGAATTGGACGAACAACAGCACGTGGCCGGCTACAAACTGGACATCAACTTCCTCGAACAAGACATCGCTTCTGTTGACCTCCCGGAAGACTCCTTCGACATCATTATCTGCCACGACGTTGTATGTGCACTTTTTGTGCCCCCTATGTTTATTGAACGACGTTTTTTGTTATGAGGAGCTGAGCTTCGTTGCATCTGAAGTTCTTGAATACAGCCAGTAGAATAATGAACGCGTTTTTGGTTTCGAGGAGCTGACCTTTGTAGCATCTGAGTGTCGCCGTCCGAGAGATCTTCAACCTGTCTCTCGGGGTTTTGCGGTTTTAGGGGCGCGCCAAAAACTTCAACGAACAGTCTGTTCGGACAAAACGAGTCCTCGATGCACCCTGCCACCAAGGCTGTGCTCAGGTGTCTGCAAAGTTGTCCACGCTGCAATGTACCGTATTTGTGAAATCTCCAGTACGTAGTTGTTCCGGTACGTCTTTTTCCAAGTACGGTATGTTGTTGGTCGACAGTGCCGTGAACTGGTACTTCTCGGCGCGCTGAATGCGTGTCTTGACCAGAGCGTGCTCCAATAACTACCTCCACCACCACAGCTTCCATACGTGGCGGACGTTCCAACAACACTGGCGAACCTGCGCAAGTTCTTGAAGCCTCACGGCACGTGCACGGTGTCCACATTTGCGGATATTAGCTCTTGTCCGGTCATGTCGGTATGCTACTCCTTTTTTCGGCACAAGAACAACAGCATAACGTCGCTCGGGTACGGTCGGCGGGGTATATCGTGCAGAGCGCAGATCTCAGTGCCCACGCCTGGAAGCCGGACACTGTCGACTCCATGAACTGCTTGGACTATATGGACTGGAGCGTCGCAGAGCACAGTGCTGCGGGTCATCCTGAGGAACCTAAAAAAAGAGCCACGTGTGAACGCACTCTCGCTAAGAGAGGTGCTGCGTTGAAACCGGTCCGCAACACTGTTTGGTACTCTGCACCGCAATTGTGGGTGGCTTCGGGCCTCCTCAGCAGGTCGGCGGGGACACGGCTGCTGATGTTTCCAAAATAGGTCCAGATTACCAGTTAATGAAAAGACTTGGCATCTACAAACGCATGCCAACACACACACACCCATGCAGGCTGCGTACACTTGCATGCAACAATCGGCCGGACTGGAGCTGATGACGGTCTTCGCAAAGGGAACAGAAGAGTACGAGCTTGAAGCCGGGGGCGGCGTTGGGGGTATGCAGCAAGTGAACCCGATCCATAAGTACGGGCGACGCTCGCTTCTGGAAGACGCGATGAAAGACGCTGAGTTCGCATATGTCGTCGCCCAAAAGAAGCCGTTCGAGACTTCTTTCTCGGATCTCAACCTCTATAAGTTGGCGGAGGCCTCCTATGGCTTTTCGACGAGCTTTTACAACAACGAACCCACCGGCCATGAACCGGGGCCCAACAAGACTATGTACGCCATCTTTAACACCATCCTGGAAGCCAAAACCAGGACTCACCACAGGTTGAAAGCGGTTCGAAAACCTGCTTGGTGCTCTTTCAACATCGCGTTCGGCACAAAAGGTGCTGACCTGTAGTTGCCCCTCCCATCGTCGGAGATAGTCAGGTTGCTTCTCCGTGTCGAACCGTGTCATGCACGACGTGGCCAACTTTGGCTTCCTACCCCGGGGGGCGGGCGACAGGTTGCTGCTGTCACCATCCGTTCGCATCTTTGCTCGTGAAGGCGTGCTTTCGCCACTTCAGCTCGTCGTCGCGATAGCGAGTCCTCCTTGGGTGTCCTGTCGATGTTGGGTTGATGCTTCATCGCCAGCTTCGGTTTCGCTGCTGTCGAGCTTTCTCTTACTGATTCGGAACTAAGAGCCCACCGGCAATGATCGAGAAAATGGGAGCTTGACACAGCTAGTATAGGTCAGGAGCAAAACAACGGCAGGTTTGTCCATCGATCTGCGGAACGCAAGAGCACCCAACAAATAAAGAAGGAGGAAAAGTAACAAATGAATAGTAGATGTCCGAAGTACTAGCTTCAGCAACACCAACTTATTCTCATGGCGGTCGTTTTTTATTTTCCCTTTCGTTGCCTTGACGAGCAGTGTGCGGAAACTTGCAACGTTTCAAGAAACAACAACTGCGCCAGGCAACCGATATGTACAGCAGCGCTCTAGGTTAGGCGGGAACTGCAGCAGGGCAATGTTCACTGAGGAGGCGTCACCTCCCGACCACGACCATTGTTGCGTCGCTGGTGCCAGCCAATGCTCGGTCGTCCACCAAATCCTGGACAAGGAGGAGTGGTTGAACCCCCATTGGTGGTGAGCCAGAATTCAAGCCGGCCTTCGCTCGCAAAAAACTGAAAGCAAAACAAAGTCATTAGTCAAACCTGGCTAGCCGTAGTTAAAGTGTGTAATTATGTCTGCATCCCTTTCACTACCCAACTCCCAGCTTCAATGGTCCACCGGAGACCCTAAAACACCAACCTCACAACCACAATGAACGCTACAAAGTGAAACTTCAAGAAACACCCCACCCCCGACGATATTCCCTTAATGCCGCGAGCACGAGACTGACCAACTGAGGGCCCGTGTGGTCATCGTGCTGCGGAAGCGCCACGACAAAAATTGACAGCTGTCCACTGAGCGGTGCTCTCGATCGCGACACAACAGCCCCGCGGCCCAGGCGAGTTGGAAAAGGTGTCACGCTGGGTTCGGTTTCGACCAACGTTTGCCCGGGGTTTCTGCGACGCGTAACCAGCAGGAAGCTGCACCATCCGGGGGCCGACGGAGACGCCGCCCCCGCCCGTTGTCGAGGGACCGGCTCTCTGGTCAATATCAGGCTGAAGGTGCAGCTGTTGAGTTGAACAGGTGGGTTTGGCCCGTCACTGTTGGCGTCACGCTCGCTGGGTTAGGTTTTCGAGCGTTTGCCCGGGGTTTCAGCGAGGCAGCGCCCCCTAACGGTCAAAACCAGGCTGAAGGTGCAGCTGTTGAGTGAACAGGTGTGCCTGGTCCGTCACTGTTGGCGTCACGCCGGGCTCGGTTTTCCAGCGTTTGCCCGGGGTTTTCAGCGAGGCACAGCCGTACCCCAACCAACGAGAAGCTGCACCATCCGGGGGCCGACGGAGACGCTGCCCACTTTCGAGGAACCGGTTTTTCCTGTGCAAGGCAACAGAAGTTGCAGCTGTTGAGCTGGTCAACTCACGGGCGAAGAGATGACAACGCACGCGACACGTAAGCAATCCCCGCAGGCGTACCACCGTTCCTTCGGGTTGGACTTCTCCCTTTCGTCGCGGCCGGCGATTGCGATATATATATCAGAATGCATCGCCCGCCGCAGCGACGCCGCGGGGCCCGCCGCGACCAACGAGCCGCCCAAAGAGCCGCCGTGCGCGAAGGCGGCCAAGGTCGGCAAAGGCCGCACGCCGAAAGCCCTTTCGCGGGGAACGTCGGACAACGCGTATTCGGCGAGGGACACCATCCTCGACCAGCTGCTCGGAGCCGCCGTCCGCGGACGCGTCAAGAAGCACCTGGCCCCGTCAGGCCGCCTGACGCTGCACCCGCTGACGCCGAGCGACACGAACGGCGCTGGGGCGAGCGCCCTGTTCGACGCGCTTACCGGCCCGCGAAGCCCCCGGGGCGCGAAGCTCAAACTCAAATCCAACGGCGGGCCAGTGCAGCTTCCGTCGGTCCTGAAGCCGGCCTGGCGAGCGACCACTCCGACCACGGCGCCGCTGATCCGGTACGCGAAAGACCTGAAGTCGGGCCGCTGGCGGCTGATAAACGAGCCGACGAGAGACGTGTCGTCGCTGAAGGAGCAGCACGACAAGGCGGCCAACGCGGTGATCCCCGTCAGCGACTCGAGAACGCGTTTCGACGTGTTTCTGGCGGCCAACACAGCGCCTGTGCTGGGCAGGCGGAGGCCGGCACCGAAGAAACAGAAGCGAGTGGCTATGGACTGGGACATCGTCTTGAGCCCGACTTGTTCCGTCCTCGCACGAACTGCTTCGATCTGTGCCGCTGAGAGACTGGCGATAGTACAGAGGGGCGAACTGTCAGTTGAATGTGTCGACAAAGACCCCAGTCAGGGTTTAGCCTATGCGGTCACGCAGCAGCTGGAGGAGTTTGAGAAGCGCCATGCACAGTTGCTCGAAAACCAGCACCGCGCCCAAGCCGGCATGCGTGCGTTCACAACGCTGAAGTCGAGCCGTGTAAACCAGGTCATCAGCCTGCGCAAGTCGCCTCTTCCGCTGTTGTTCAAAGACGTCCCGCCCGCCGGCATTATCGACTTCTTCATTTCCGTAACCGGCGACCTGCACTCTCGCATGAGCAAAGACTCGTTCCGTCATCTGATTGCCCTCATCCTCAAGCCGGAACCGACACTCCCGGACACGAGCGTGGACTGGATGTTTCACGCAATGGACCGTAACAGGAACAATAAGCTCGAATTCTCTGAGTTCGCCACCGTGCTTTTCGAACTGACGCAGCCCCACGCGGTGCAGGACACCGTGAAAAAGCTGTTTCACGCCTTGCAGAAGGATCAGGGCGTCGTCAAGGAATGCTTGAACAAACACGCGGTCCTCAGTGCCGCGCACGACATCTGGATGGCCAGAAAAGGGCGGAAGGACGACCCGCCCGCGTGTAGCGCCTCGCTGGCAAAGCAACGGGACGATGAGGCCCTCGGCAGGAGGTTTTTCAACATGTGGAAGCTCACTGCGGCCCTCTTCGAAGAGGCCGCTGCTGAGCTGAAGCCGGGAGACTCGCTCAACCGGTCCGACTTCACCATGCTTTGCTACTTCGACGACAAGATCCTGATGCAGATCACCGCGCGCCCACTTTGACAAGCAATCGCCCCGCCACGCGGGTTGGTTTTGGTGATAGCAGTCAGCTTTGTGGGATCAAAGTACCATCAAGGCCAGCCACAGTCAACGCCGCGTGGGTGCGGGCTTTAGATGTTAATCATCGTGTTTCAATCACCCCGATTGACGTTACCCGAAAGCCACCTGAGAGTGTCGGTGGTACGAAGGTCAGTTGCCCGCATCCAACCGGCAATCAGCTCGCATCGGGTAGGTGAAGGTACCCACCTGGACGAGGTGTCCTGCTGCCTCTGCGCGCGGATAGCACACGCGCGCGCGGATCTAGCCAGGAATGACGAACCGTGTTGAGTTTCGTTTGGCAACCGGCGAACAGGCTGTCGGAGGTGGGTTAATACGTGGCAGCACACCCGGTCTCTGGAAAGAACGAGTGCTTCAGCTGGCACGGATCCGCAGCTGAAGGTAGTATCGTGACCCCTCCGAAAAGTATTGTCGCGCCGGTTCTAAAAGTGTCAGCGCTGGTCCTTGCAACAGGAACCACTGCATGCAGGAACCACTGCAAGTGGGACCGTGCGGCACAACAACAATCTGGCCAGTGTAGGGTGCGACGATGCTCCGGTTGGCTGTCTTACTCTTGCTGCCCTGAGGGGAAACGTTATTCACTGAATCAGCTGGGTTTACTATCCGGTAGCCTACTGTAGGGCATTTCACGTAAATGACCACCAACCTTTGCTGTAACTTACCACAATGACCACCAGCTTTCCATAAATTACCGATCTGCGGCTCAACTATTCCTTCCCGTACCACCCCGTCTGTCCCGCCTTTTTGTTTCTCCTTCATTGCTGCATCCCGCAGCAATTGCTCTGCGTGCGGCGACTCTTCCGAGTGTAGCCGACACAAGAAATTCTGCCGAGGCGGCTTTCGTTTGTAGCGACACGGGCGTTGAACTCGTGTGTATGATTTCCTGCAGTCTCTTGCGTTTCTTTCTCGTTTTGGTGAGAGCGCCCCTGGCAACGTTTGAGCTTCGTCAAGAGCTTTCAGTGTGTATGATGCCATCCGCGATCTGCGAGCTACGGAGTTTGTAGTAAATAAGAAGAGTTGCCGAAGAGGAACCAGAAGGCTTCCCGGCTGATTCGTGCAATGCTTCGACAACTGATCCAAACACTGACTTGGGATGCTCTCATCCGGCTTTGATTAAACAAGGTGACAGGCGGAGGGAGGGGCAACGACGGCCCTACACTTTTCTCTCCAACCCCCCCGCGCCCCATCCCTCCCGAAGCCACGGTATCGTCGCTTGCCAACCGTGTTTCGCCTGGAGGTACACTGTACTGATCAGCAATTATGTGGAAGCAGATTGCCCTCTGCGTTGTTGCGACAGGCATTGTGCTGTGGTGGGTATCCCCTACGTTTATCGACGTGCGAGCAGAGCTCCTAGAGGATCACCCGGCTAACTGGGATGGTATGCACATGTTTCCTGAACATTTGAACGAAGCAGCAAAACCTCACGGGGTGTTCCCGGGTTACCGTTCCCCCAGATACGGTTCTTTTTGCTGGAAAAGACGAGTCGCTGCTGGATTTACGGGGAACTGTACCTCAGCATAGACCTCCGGGGGCTTCCCGACAGAGTGCAATCAGGGGGGTATAACCTTCGGGCGCCTGCATTCGGTGGCGATTGTGGCTGGCTGAGATGGCCTTAGTAATTCGGAGCTAGCAGTGCCCCGGGCCAGTGTGGGGACTGGCCCCGGGGCTCAGCCGGAGAGCCCCGGCAGCCCTGCGGGGCCAAACAATCGGGTCAAACATTCGGGCGAAATTCGGGCCAAAAATCGGGCCCGGGTTTGCTTGGCTTTGCACGGAGCACAGTTACTGTCGTTTAAAAGCTTCATTGGTGCTCGGAATGGGGCCCTTTGCTGTTGTGCTTTACATTTGACGTAGCGAATCAAACTAGCCAGAATTTGTACTTATTGTGCGTACCAAGAAACTGTTGCACACAGAGGAAGACGTTGGACGATGGCTGAACACGACAGTCCGGTACCCTGAGTACGCCTCCGTCTTCCGAATGCACGCCGTCGACGGCCCGACACTGTTTTATCTGACGGAGGCGGACCTGCAGTTTTTGCAAATAAGCAACCCGGTGCACCGGGCAAAGCTTTTGGCGCACCTCGACGTCCTGCGAGGAAAGTGCGTGTGCACCCCGCCCGCGCAAACCGACTTTTGGGAGCACGCGCGAAAGCGACCGTACCAAGTCCTCTATCTCGGGGCTTTGTTCGAATACTCGCCGCGCATCGGCTTTGCGTATATGTCCTTGTTCGAGTCGGAGCTGCTTGCAGGCGTGCTCACGTACTTCGGCGGGGAGTATTACCCCACCGCGATCTTCGTTGTCGCGCTGCTGCTGTTCGTTGCATCCCCGCACTTGGGGCTCATTCTCTTTGCCCTGCGCGTGGTGCTGCCGACCAACTGGGTCATCGTGCTGGCATACTGCCTCAGTCACTTCGGCAAACTCCTCCAAGATTGGCAGGAGTTGAGCTCGCTATCCTCGGGCCTCATGGTATGCTCAAAACCCACGGCAACAAAGCAGAAACGAGATAATAACACACTGCTGCCTTCCTAACTACTTTTCACCTCCGTTGCAGCACGCTTTCTCTGAGGTCATTTATGCCCAGTCTCAAAGTTGTGGCACTTTTGATTTGCGGACTGTTCGTTAGCTGTTGTCTTGGCGGTCTTGTTCTATTAGCCGAAGTGCGCGTTCGTTCTTCTATACGATAAAACCAACAGGAACGGCGAGAGTCTTTGCAGCTCTGGTACAACTACTTCTTCAACGTGAGCAGCACGAGGAAGAAGTGGCTATTTGAGATGTTTAACCCGCTGGCGGCTATCATTCTCGGCCCATTCGTTCCTTGGTACCTTGAATGCGCCTTGATTTACGTGTACATGATCATGTATGTCTCCAACTTTGTCTAGTTCGTTGATCTTGAGCCTTACGTTGCGTCGCTTTACCCTGGCCGAACAGGAAAGCTGCGGTGTGGAGCATCTATTCGACAGCGTTCTGCCGATGCCAGCTTTTGACGAACAATCTGCACGTCAAACGACCTCCACCATCAGAGTCCCGACAACTACAACGCCAAGCGCCTAATGCGCTTTTTGTGAAACGGCCGCGTGGGAGTCAAGGCTGAGAACCCAGAAAGATACTCCTTGCACCAGTACTCGTTTGTCTCTCACTTTCGGTGTTCAATGCCAGTGACAGAACATCAATACAACGCACGCACACAGATACATTCTTCCGGGTATAGCTTTCGTGGGGGAGAAGGCCTTGCAGTACTTTGGCGCAACAGCCGACGCCAACACCCCGAGCAGCTGAGGCGTTCGCCCGGATGCACACTGGCCACAATTCTGCTCCGCCCCTCGAAAGCAAGCGAGCTTCGACGAAGCTTTCCCGTTCTCATCGCGACAACGAGTCCGCCGGATGACGAGCCGCGCAGCAGACAGCTGTTACCTCGCCAGAGGCGGGAAGCGGGCTGTGTGGACGGATCTCTGATTCATCCACACATCCTTGGCAGGCAAATCGCGCTCCGTTGGCCCCTGGGACTGGTACAGGTGGCCCAAGGAAGTGTCCGAGAGGCTGGCTGAAACACTGCGGTCATTGGCTGGTCAATATTTTAAGAGGTCCTGGCGCGCTGGGTGCAAGATCCGCAGCCGGACCCCTGCCCCTGTGTGTATGCGAGTGGTCGTGCCAGCTCAAGTCCCGCAAACGGGAATCCAACTAGCCCTTCGCCAAATGGCTTCTTCTGGATTTCTAGCCCTCCGGGAAAACTCATCTGTGTAAACAGCAAGCGGCGCGAGTCATGTGCACGCGCAGTCTCTTCTTCAGGCCACTACTGTGTCTCGCCGTCGTCGACGCAGGTTGCAAACCGTGTTCACCACGTGGCGTAGGCGTTTGGTTTTGGCTTTTTGTTTTTATTGGACAGGGATTCTTAACTCGTGGCTGGACTTGCACAACAGTGAAGGTGTAAGTCCGTTCCTAGTAATAAACTCTGGTCAGGTTTCTGAGTTCACGGTGCCTGTGTCTACCAGAGCAGAAAAGCCCAGAACGGGGATGCACGTGGGCAGTCTGTCCTAGTTGGCTGTCTTTGGGCAAATTTCCCTCGGACGACACTGAAGAACGTGCATTAACGTGAGGTATTGTTGTGTACCCAGAGAGCTTTCTTGTTAAGAAGGCGCCCGTTGGCGAAGGTTCCGTTCTGAAGTGCACCAGGTACGGTGGAAGATTGACACCTTGAAGAGCGTGCCAGCTGGACCAAGTTTAAGGGGAGGAGTTACTTGTAGACATATGGAAACCAGCAAGCACATCCACCCAGAACTGTCTTGCGAGCTGTCAATACAACTCTGAAGAAGATCATGCGCGCGGCGACTCTCCTTCCGAGCTGAGTAAGCGCGTCTCGAGCTCTCAGGCTTTTCCTTTAATCTATTCCTAGTTCGCGTTCTCCTTGCATTCGTCTCCGCATCAGACACAGCATCCAAAGGCTCGTGTATCGTTAGTTGCACTCTTCATTTCCATTTTGCAGCAGACCCGAATGACAATAATCACGCGGTGTTACGTTTTACTGTAGAAGTCCGATGCAACTTTGAAGCACTGCCCCGATATCCTAGGTCTCTACGTATCTAGGTCGCTAGGTTTGCAACCGCTTGAAGAAAGACTAGAGCATCGACCGACCCCAGGTGACGATTTCCCGGCTTCATATGTGAGCTCCCGTGGGGGTTCATTGGTCCTTGCCAGCTGTTCGCACCTAGGTCCAGATTGCTACAAGCGCAGATCTGTTTCAGAGCCGCCGCAACACGCCTCCGCCAGGGTAGAAGTACGGAAGGAGACTCGAAGCTCTCCACCGGGCGATGATCCCTGCGCTCGAACTGGTCTCTCTCTTTTTCGTAGTAGCAATGCTTTGTAAACACTAAAGAGAACGCTGGCAGCGTGTTTGGGAGAAGATTAGCCTAACGATCATATTCACTCACTATCAATCACGAACCGGCTAATCCTCCCCCGACAAAAACACGCCTATTCTTTTGTCCAATTTGCAACACAACTAACGATATACGAATACGAACGCTCGTACGTTCGGGAGGGTGAACACGCGGCTGCTCCGTTCCGCTCTTTTCGGCTCCTGTAATATTGTGCTCCACCTTTTATATCAAAGGGCTACACCGTCGTGGGAGGGGGGTCTGGTGGTCGGGCGGCGTGTCCTGAGCCAAGATGACGACGCCCGAATCGCTGCAGCAAGAACGTGCGAACACCGAAACGACTTTTGCCTTAGGAATGGCGCAGGTATGAAGCAGGCCACGTCCCCAAGGCGTTTCAACTTTGGCTCCCGCATACTGCTGTCCGCAGCACCCACATACAGAACTTCTACTTGGGGAGAAACACTTTGTCACTGAGCTAATGTGTAAGGAAAGTATGCAAAGAACAGAGCCAGTTTTGTTTTGAAAGCCTGTAAAGAAGTAAATAGCTTATCAAAACGGAAGGAGCATCAAAACGGAAGTGCGAGAAAACGTTATGTCGACGACTGCATTACGACGACTGCATTATACATTGCAGCAAGTTGGTCTAGTAAATTTACCAATGGTTCGTAGTTTCAGCCTGCGGGTGTCTTGGCCAGGCGAGGTTGATGAGCAGGATTCTCTGCGGATGAATACGGTCAAGGGGGATCCAGTCCAGTCTACCAATTCTTGGCTCGCGGATCCATGGTAGAGCCACAACTGTAGTGAAAGGTCAACAAAACTTTCACTCTAAAACAAAGAACACACAAAGGTTTTCACTCTTAAAAACCTTAACTCTAAAAAACGCAGATACTTGAACCCCTGGCCGTGCAGCACACGGAGACCATCTCGCAAGTGCAAAAAGGACAGCGAGAGCTGGACGATTGCATTCACCAACTGAAAGCGAAGCTAGAAGACGCTTTGCAGTACTCGTCTCTTCCGCAAGTCGGCACGTACCTGGCGAAGCTTGGCGAGATCAAAAAGAGGGTCACAGTACTGTCCGCGAGGCTGAACTCTGCCAACGAGCGACTCGTAAAAACACATCGCTACGCTGAGGCGCAGTTTGGGACGGTCAAAGCATCAAATGAAGCGTCACAGGTATTACCAACTATTCTTCAAATTGAAACACCCAGGGTTTCCCGTATCCTCAGTGCAGCGTCATGGCCTGCCTATCTGAGGTAGAAGTGTTTCGAGGGGTATGAAGCACAGTGTACGTACAGAAAGGTGTAAAAGACAGAAAGGCAAGGCCCAGCCGACAGTGATCACCGCAACTGCTTTTACCCGCCTTCGATACAACGCTGTCACTCTTAAAAACAGCGCGATACAGTATAGTAAACAGCAAAACGCGGTTGCAAAAAAAGGCAGAAGAAAAACGTTTCGTAGTTTTTGCACTGCAGCGTTCCATGCGTTCTTTCTAAAATCGAGACTTGCTACCAACTCACCACGCAGAAAAAGATTGACGACTGGCTGACATCGCAGGGAGGCAGCCCGCCTCCGAAGAAGATGCCGACCGTGTTGCCAGTCGACCGCAACTCTCCTTCCCCGGAAGCCACTTCTAGCACGCCGACAGCGTCGCTTGCACCTGCGGAGAGCAAAACGCCGCCTCCTGCTACGTCCCTGGAGTGATCGATGCAAGTCCCAGGCTCATCAGCAGCTGCCCTGCGTGTCTGCAGACAGGGAGTGAGCCTGACCTGTAGTCTGGCCGCCGTACCACGCAAAGAAAACACAGTTTCGTCCAATCTGGCCCACCATCCTGCAGTCGAGTTCGCGGTCAGGCAAGCCCTTCTTGGTTAGTGCAGCCATGCGGGACATACAGGCTTAACGTAATGTAAGTTGCCAACACCGCGGCAGCGTCACCAGAATACGACGATCCGTATTCTGCTCCGTGTTGCGGACCTTCCAACCACAATCCGTGGCTCGTTTTGCCTCCGCGCATGTGTCCCTGTTCCAGCAACGCATCGTTGCGTGTTATGTTCCTTAGCGAGTCTCGCTCACGCAGTGATACTGTGCCCTGGCTTGCTCCTCTTCTCTTGTGCCCAGCGAGATGAAACGCGCGTGGTCAGCCCCGCTATTACAAAACTGCAGGTTTGCCAACCAGCAACGTATCCAGGTTTATCTCAGTATGCGGCTGTACCCGATGCCGAATAGGACACGGTCCCCCTTTGGATGCCGCTCCACTGCCCTACATAGGGGTTCTTCCCATCCGAGCGATCGGTCTCAGGTTTAGCATAGGATCACGATAAACTAGAGGCAAACGGTTCGCTTGTGCATATGATTTCGTTATCCCCGTTGGGGCACGCCTTCTCGCTGTTAGAAGGAGTTCACTAAAACTTGAATCAAGCACAGAAGGGGAAACGCCCGAACAAGGAAAGTCCTCAGGGCGCCAAAGGAGAGCATGTCCCTGCACTACCATGACCGGCGGTCGCCTTATCCTGCAGTATTGAAGCCGCCTTTGAACTCGGTGAAGGTCACGGGCCTCCTCGGGTACAACAGATCCCCGGAGAGGGCGCAGGCCAGCGCCGAGCGCTGCGGCTGCGAAGAGGAAAGCACGACCTGCTCGTGCAGTTCAGAGGCATCTTGCTCGACGTGCTCGAGAACGGCGCTGTGCTCTTGCGGGGCCAGCAGCGCCGGCAGCGCTTGCTGCGTTTGCTCCCCGCCCCAAGGATCGAGCGTCTCGTCGGACGCGAGCCCTTCTGGCAGCAGCAGCAGCGGCAGCCGGAGCCACGGCAACGCATTGGAGCCGAAGCGGCCTCAGCGCGAGCATCTCGTCAGAAGGAGCGGAACCGCGCAGCGGGCGGCCGACCGGAAGCAACCGAGCCTGCACACACGGCCGTGGCGGCGGCCCGTAGCTGGGCTCGACATCATCCGCCGGTATCAACCTTCGATGAGTACGCCCAGTGGGTTTACCAGCTCTTCGGGCACCTCGTACGATACGCCTTCCGCTCTGCAAGCGTCCGACAGTGGCCATAGCACCGCCTACTCTGTGCAGCACACGCTGCCCCCCCCAGCGCAAAGCGTGCCGTCTTCCAGCAGGCGCAGCAGTATTGCGCATCCCGACGTGCAGAGCAACGAAGCTGCGCACGGGGGTTTGGCGTCGCTGTTCCTGCTCGATGCTTCGCTCCCTTCATCTTCCGGAGACACGCAGCCGCCACCTCCCTGCCAGCCGGCCTCCGGTTCCCCTTCAGCGCAGTCGACGCCTACAGAACCCGCACCGAGGACCCCGCAAACCGGGGGTGGTAGTGCATTTGTGGAAGAGCACGGACAGCCTCTCGCGGCGTCTCCACCTGGTCGCGGCAGTGCCTTCACCGTTATCCACCCCGACAAACGCCCCGAACAACCTCAACAAACTCTTCCATTTGCATTGGCTGGTGACTCACAGCAACCGTCCGGAGAAGCCAATATACCTCAACAAACTCATGCGTTTGCATTGGCTGGCCAATCACAACAACCGCCCGTCGAAGCCGATCCACCTCAACAAACTCCTCCGTTTGCATCGGCTGGTCAATCCCAACAATCGCTCGAAGCCGATCAACCCGCCATTATACGCGAAGATCGACCTTCTGAGTGTGACAAACAACAACCTGACGACGCTGACCCGTTAGCGGATCCTTTGGCCCCCGCGCTTTGGGCCGCAGAAGAAGAGGCCAAACAGCTGAAACAGCGTCTTGCCCTCGCGGAAGGCCGGGCCACCCTTGGCGAGGCACGAGCGTTGTCCTTCGAGAACGCGCGCAACAGGGCTGCGACAGAGCGCGATGCATATTCTGAGCGACTGCAGCTCGAGAGGTTGTTCCACGCGACGTGTTCGGCACTCGCCCTGCAACGGATGGAGCTGGCTGCAATGGATGCTGCCGACGTGAGGACCGTTTCGGCTAGTTTGCGCGAGAGACTTCAGCACAGCGAATCAGCCGTCGCGAACGCACGGTGCGAGATAGATGAAATGAGCGAAGAGATAGCGCTTCTCCGGCAGCGTGCCCAGGAGACGGATAACCTGAGGGGCCGGCTCGGCAGTGTGGAGGCTCGTCTGTTTACGGTTCAGGAAGCGTACGAGACGGAGAGCGCCGTGCACGCTGCTAAGGAAGCCGCCTTCAAGGAGCGACTCCGCCGCTTGGCACTGGTACAGCAGGAGGACCGTGCGCAGTCAGACGCAGCCCTGCGCAAACCGCGGGTCGACCCCGCAGAAACCGTCGAACAACGTTTCGCTCGCGTCCACCGAGAAATAGACGGCATGCGCGACACCATCCCTCCGCACCCGTTGTTGTTGAATGGCACGTAGAACCTTTTGTTGGTACTAACGATCTTGCGGGCTGCCCTTCAGTGTATTGTGCACGTAGGCAGCAATGTTTGGGTGGTTGATCGGAATTCCTTACTTAAAATTGACACAGGGGAAATACAAGTGGGAAAACGATCAACCAGCACGCACAGTCGTAAGTTTGCTGCATTATTAGTGTGATTGTCAGGCCTTCGACTACCCTGAGCAACGCACAGTCAAAACAAAGCGCCTGTCGTTTGTCTTACTTCTGCTTCACGCTGTACAGGATATGGCTGACCCTGTAGAAGAAAGCGTGAGTTACCACGAAGAAATGACTAACGAACGCATCCTCCCGGGTGCTCTGTCATTGTCACTAGGCGCAAGTCTTGCGACTATGCCCGCGAGACCTCTGGCATCTTTCGCATGAACGACAAAGTGGGAGCAGCCAACATTGATTGAGCCCACCAACCGTTGTTTCCAGTACTCCCAGCAGTAGACTAAACAAGAAGTCCTCGACAACATGAAACGAAACCTAGGATACAGATACAGGCGCTGGTTCAAGAAGCGGCAACCATGTTTTCGGTCCCAGGTATTTCCTCCTAGCCTCGACGCCGTACTCCTGATGAGTAGAAGCTTTTTTTTAGAGCTTTTCTAGAGAAGGATCTTTCCGTATTCCCACCTACCCTTGTCCTTTTTTGGCATCGCGTTTTGGCGTGTTCGGTTAGCACTAGAATTCTTCGGGAAAGCCTGCGGCACAAAGCAAAACTACGCGTCCTGAGTTCGGTATCACACATATTGTTTTTGAAATCTTCCGACGCAACTGCAGGCGCAACCGAAAAAATCCCCCCACCAAAAAGAATAGCCACTGAAAGCGATCGCGAGGAGGAACGAGCAGAGGATGCGCGTCGCGATATAGTTCACTGAGCAAAGTGTTGTTGGCTGGCAACTACCCGAACTAGTCAGTTGCGAGGGAGTGGCTTTCTCCGCTCGGAAGTTGTGCTGTGTGGCACACAAGCGTAGCCCTGTGGGTTGTATCCGCTTTGAGCATAAGTACCATCCTGAGAAGAACGCCAGCCTCAAAGTGGGCTTTCGCCTGAAGGTGGGCGTCGGCGGTGTAAATGAGCAGCGACTTCTACTACGGCGCCCTGTGCGGTGGCCTCGGCGGAGTGGCTGGACAGGTGCTGACGAACCCTGTGGACATCGTCAAGATACGGTTGCAGCTCGACCGAAGCGTTGGCGGACGCTTGAATAAAAAGACCGGATGGCACGTATTCCGAGAAGAAATTCGAACCAACGGATCCAAAGGTCTGTGTCGTGGATTGACGGTCGCAGCGTCGCATCAGTTCGTCTACAGTAGCGTTCGATTGCAGACATACGAGGTATTCACTCCATTTCATACCCCGTTTCCAGTAAGGCGTGCTTTTGTCCACCCAAAGTGAAGGCATACACAATCCTACATGCGAAGCCATTGTGGGTTTGCGGCTGCCAGCACAAGGCACCCGCCTGTTGTGAGAATGCGACAATATCTACCGAGTTCTCCACACACCTCGTCGTTACGGGGTTGGCGGATTTTGCCACAAAGCCGGTGTTTGAAGATGTAGTGGGACCGACACTGGCCAGGAGGAATGTGAAGCTGGACGCGAGTCTTCTGCGGGTTTGCACGCACTGTGCAGGCTGTAATGAAGTCTTCCTAATAATAACCCAGAAACAACGGACACCGCCAGAGCGAGGAGCAGAAGACGTCCGACGTCAAGGACAAGCTGCAGAATGAGAGAGTTAGAAACAACCGTCTGGAAGGTTAGCGTCCGAATACCCAGGGTTGCGGTCGTTGCAACCATTCGCAATATCCACGGGGGGACCCACATGTCGCTTTCAGAAACCAGATTTATTTCCATCGTGCCGGCAGGCAGGCAGGCTGCTCTACAAGGAGGGTCGGGCCCCGAAGGTGGAGCGTACCCTGAACACCCCACAGACCGTACTTATGCCGGTCTGATTGAACCAGCCCCCAGTGACGGAGTGAGTGCCAACGTTCGCCGCTTCTTTCGTCGTCTCCAGTGTTTTTCTTGTGGTGCGGGTCATAGTCGAAGTACTGCATCACTCGTGAAAAATAGGGCTTCGTTTGAATACTTTGGCATTGGGCAAAGGGGTTTTGAACTTGTCTGAAAACCTTCTTAGATCTGTTTCGGGGTAATCACTTCGATATTGTTGTCCTCCGTTGAAATAGCTGGTTTCTCCGTGGAAGGCGTACATCTATGGAATCTATGCAGGCGGGAAACGTCGGAAACTTTTTGTTTCCTGATTGCTGACCGGTGTATGAATACCCAGCCGTACGCTGGTGAAACCCTCAGCATCCGCGCGTGATGACATTCTGTGCCACTGTCTTGCGGATACCTTTTTGCTCGTGTCATGTCCCGACGAGAGGAATAAGGCGGCCTCAAAAGTCTTACAACTCTTGCCCGCACGATTAATCATTAGGTACCCTCTAAGTCAGCACAAGGCACCTCAACGCAGGTCATCAAAGAACGACTTGGGGATGATCCATCGTTTTACAGCAGGATGCTCCTCGCTGCGCTGTGCGGGGTGCTGGCCACGGTGGCATCGAACCCGCTCGAGAGGTGCAAAGTAGTCATACAGGCGCTGCCGAAGGAGAGATGCCCGTCGTTTCCGTCGCTGCTGCGCGTTTTTTCAGGCAACTCAGCTGAGAACCTCGTCGCCTCCATCAAAGGCCAGCCGCGAACCCGGCCCCAGGGGCTCATGGGTGGCATCGGCGCCAGTGCGCAGCGCTCTGCCATTGTACACGCTGTGCAGCTCTCCGTGTACGATTCTCTTCGTGACGTCAGCGACACCCTCCTCAAGTTGCATCCCACCGCTTCCCTTGTTCTTGCTTCCATCTTGTCTGGTATGCTCGCATCCATCTACGAGAAAATCTACCATCACAACAAACCAGGCAAATCTGGGTTACTGCCGGGAGTAGCAATGAAACTCGGGCGGACGTCCCGTATGCGAGGATTGAGCGTGATGGTAAAGTACGGGCTACGGTAAAGTTCGGTTGATGCAAGGTCGCCGCCGTGGAACCCTGATGTTATGTTCAGCGTGTGATGGCAAGTTCTGGGTCCGCACCCGTGGGGGGACTCTCCCAGGGGAGGGCCAGTGTTGCTGGAGTGCAACTATTTTTCAAAAAGCTCAAAAACTTCGCGAAGTCCCAAAAGGTTCAAGGGTTACCGCAGGTCACCAGTACCTGCGAGTCGCTGCCGTCGTCTCCGTCCAACATGTCAAACAATGACTCTTGGGCAGTGATGACGGCGACGCGCAAGCCAATCATCTTGGTACCATGGTACTGGTGACCTGCGGTCCTGCCGGTTGAATTCTTCTACTGCAATGGTGTGATCCACAGTAGAAACTTAACTTCCCATGAGCTTACTAAGAACTTATCAAGTACTTCCCGAGTACACCCAAGTAAGGCCACCGATCACACCATTTGAAGTTTAGCAACGCTGGGACACCCCAGGTGTGTCCGTGTCCCAGATTTGTCCCTGTCCGTCAGTACCCCTGCTCCAGCTACAGTCGAGTTCACCATTCTTCCATTGCGGAAACCGTTTTCACCCTCCTTCGAAATACGCACCGGGCAGCGCCTCCGGGTGCTTCGGTGTTTCGGGCTCTTGTTGGAAGGGGGAAGCCATGAAAAGGTTATCTGTTTAACAACTGCCCTCAGGTTTCATCAGCGCTGCCGTCGGTGCACCGCTGGATGTCGTAAAGACGAGGCTGATGGCAGGACAAGGGGGCGACCTAGCTTTCAAAGGAATTGCGGATTGCGTCGTTCGAACCGTCAGGGAAGAAGGAGTCGTATGCCAAGCTTTTTACACCGCTCTTCTTCGATCTGTCAAGCACTTTTATTCGTCCGGGGTTGCAACAGACTGTGTGGGCCTATCGGCGAAGAAACTATTTCCAAAACCGGACAGACCGCTCTTTTCAAAGGCTACCTCGCGACGTGGCTCAAGATTGGGCCTTTTACCCTGGCACAGTTTCTGGTGTGGGACTACATGCGAAGTCTTCGGTATTCGGACGATGATGCTGTGATCGCAAACTCAGACATGCCGGCGGAAGGCAGGCAGCAAACGTAAGCGTAAGTACAGCAGTACGCTGAGCCGCAACACGTTTCTGCCTGCCAAGGTGTAGCTCTCCCCGGCTCAAACGGCCGTTTCACGACGAAGGCACAGTGGGCGTCAATTAAACAGCAGTTGAAGCTGGTTCAATCAAGCAGTATGGGTTATCTAGCCACGAACCGTCATGGCAGGTTTTTTGGATGCAATCCTTTTGGCCAAATCTGCTTCAGCCAGCTTTGAAAGTTGAACTGGAGCTCTCTGCAACTGTGCTAACAAGTCGACAGTTCAAAAGATCGAAAGCTGTGAACGTGGCGGGGGCTAGGTTTCCTGCGATTCTGATGCACCTTGAGAGAAAAGCAGGCACGCTTGTTTTTTGCTCCGAAGGCACGAGGCCGGCTGTCGAATAAGCAACGTTGTTGCCCCTGCTCTGTACGCAAGTTCGTCCCCAACGTGCGTTTTTCCGGGTCGCACAGAAGGGGAAAAAGAGCAAAATACCCTCTTCTTCTTTCATTCAACATATACCAGCTTGAGCCGGCCCATCCTATGCATCGAATTGCCTGCTGCTGCGCTGCCCACATTCATGTCATGCAGACACGGGTTTAGTGGCGAGTTATGGGAGATAGTCGTTTTCCCCAGATACGAAGATGTGAGAAGGGGCAAGCCGCAAGGTGGAGCGGGAGCCGGGGGGGACACAGTGCTGCGGGAGGTAGCACGACGGATGTCTGGACCATGACACCGCCACATGTGAGGACGGGCGGGGGGGAATAGCGGGCCTGCGCAGCCGATGGCCTGGCCAATGCCGCAAACGTGGCCACCGCCACCACCACTGCCAGGCGTCGCAAGGAACCAGGACGCCGCAGCAAAGCGGCGAGATCGGCAGCGACCACAGTGCGAGGAGGGGTCAACCCACGAAGAAGTGTCCAGCGCCACGTGAAATCGAATGCAGGGCTCGCAGAAGCCCAACGCATATATATTTGTCACGCCACGCAGTTCTGAGTTCAGTCGAATTTCTTCTCACGTGTCTCCAGTATGAATAAAGGGGGGGTCTTTATGTTGGAAAGACATTGAGTAGGACGCATCGGGCTTGCGAAATGGCGAATGACGGTGTCATACGAAAGCTGCCAGAAGATGTCGTAAACCGCATCGCCGCCGGAGAAGTGCTGCAGCGACCGTGTCATGCAGTGAAGGAGCTGCTCGAAAATGCCTTGGATGCAGGAGGTACGCAGATTAGTGTGATGGCGAAGAACGGTGGCATCAAGCTGACTGTGACCGACAATGGGTGTGGCATTCGCTACGCTGACATGACTCGGGTTTGCGAGCGTTTCACGACATCGAAGCTGACCAAGTACGAAGACCTCGCTTCCATTCAAACCTTTGGCTTCCGCGGTGAAGCACTCGCGTCGATGACGTATGTGGCGCGCGTGTCGATCACGTCTCGCCGAAGAGGCGCCAGCAGCGCGCACACGGCTTCGTATCAAAACGGACGCATGAAGGAAAAGGTTCCTGCTATGGTAGCAAACCCCGAGGGCACCACCATCTGCATCGATGACTTGTTCCACTCGCACCCGGTACGAAAAATGTCTTTGCGGTCGCCATCGACAGAGTACTCAAGAATCTTGGAAGTCGTTAAAAGGTGTGTAACAAACTCCGTGCATAAAATGACGGGGTGCCTGGAAGCTCCTCGGAAGATGGTCCTCCATCATCCGCAGTACTTTATGACGTGTATCACATCTTTTAGTGCGACAACACCTGGCAGAACCATGCAAGGCGGACCTTCGTATGCTGCGAGTGTGCCATGTGTAACGTGCGAAATGATGAAACGCCTGAGCAATGAACTTCCCCGTACTGCAACCAACAGGTACGCGGTGGCGAATCCAAAGTGTGCGTTTACTTGCCGGAAGGACTTTGGACAGCCAGCGGACTTGACGACGGCAGGTTCCGCAGACGCGTTGCAAGTTATCGCCACCATATTCGGGAGGGATGTCGGCAAAAGCCTTATTCCGGTGCTGCACAGCGAAGACGGTTTTACCATCACGGGTTATGTGTCGAGTACCGACTGGTGTGCAAGGAGAGCCATCGCAACATACTTTGTCAATACGCGGCTAGTCGACTGCCCTGCACTGCACAAGTCCGTCATGCAGGCTTACTCGCCAGTTCTCGGAAAAGGAAAGATGCCGTTCACTTACTTTGAAATCACGGTCGCCCCTGATGAGGTGGACGTCAATGTACACCCGACGAAGGCGGAGGTAGCTCTCCTGAGGGAAGATGCAATAGCGAGCGTTTTGCACGAAAAGATCACCGAGCAGCTAGCGGCAGAACAAGATAAGTCGAGGGAGTTTGCGACCGTAGCTCGTGCCAAGCGCAGCCTCGAAGCAGCAACGCAACCCCCGGCGAAGGAATCTCGAATCGCGTTGTTTCGTCCGGAGATCGATCCGACGACCGTCCTGGCAGATAAACTCGTAGTGCAGGGAACTGTAGATTTTCAAGCGACCGCATCACGTGCAGTGTCCGGTCCTTCTACCGCCCGGCCCAGGCTTGCAGGGATCGCAGTTGTGTCGCCATGCCAACGCGTGGTGCTTCGCATGAAAGAAGAGACCCCCCAACGGATATTCGACGTGTTCCAGAACGCCGAACTGGTCGGCAGCCTCCCGGAAAAGGAAGGGCTCCAAGCACGCAGCGTCGTCTTGCAAAGTTTCGATGAAGCGTGGTTGGTTGACACGATATTCGTCCTGCGGGACGTAGCGGCGCAGATGCTATTGAAGCAGCACCCTTTTGCGAAAGAGAAACACCCGTCGCTGGTATTTGACAAGCCTCCCAAAGTTGCTGATCTTTGCAACGTTGCGTTGGGCATCCCCGGTGTCTGGGAGCCCACAGACGGTCCGAAGGACATGATATGCGCCGCGCTTGTAGCTTGTGTCTCTCGGCATCGCGACGTGCTCAGTGAAATGGGCATCTCTGTCACAAAAGATGACCGCGTTGAATCCATCCCGCGCGTGTGGCCCGATTTCATCCCTCCTCTCGCGACGCTGCCTCTGGTTCTGCTCCGCATAGGTTCGGACGTGCCCTGGGAGCTCGGCGACCGAAGCGAAACCGTTTTTGCCTCGCTTGCTGCAGAAATGGCAGCCCTGTACTCGCCCCTCGCTCTCGCCCACAGCATTCCTCCAACTCCGTCCACAGACCCTCTTCTTCCTCACCGGCTTGCCTCGCTGACCCGTGTCAACAAACCGGTCGGCGAACTTTTTGAATCGTGTATCCTTCCTAGTATCCGCAGTCTCCCGTTCTATCCCCCGGCTCATTATGCCTCGTCCGGCGCCGCTGTGCAGCTTACCACTGCTGCTGCGTTGCACGTGACCTTCGAACGGAGTCACTGCAGGTAAAGTGCACGACATGCTGACGCATTTGTAGCAGCTTGACTATCAGGCCGTTCAGGTCACCACAGCAAATTGCAACGAGGTACTTGCCTCGCCTTTTTGTGCCGTGACGATCTCGACGGGTTGCAGCACTAAATATTGTGCTGCAAGGCCGTGAAGATTTGTGTACGGCTTCTGTGTGGAGTCAAGCTGCTGTGGTTTCGTTTTGTTCGTTCTCGGTTCCCTGACAACCCAGTGGTCCAGTTCTTGCTGCTTGTTATCCCAATTGATCTCTGGCAACTTTCTGGCTTTTGCTTTCGTTTCTTTCAGAACACAATGGCTCTCGTTGCCGTGCCAAATCAGAATACACGCTTCGCGTTACAAAGCCATCCAGACGAGGACTGGAAAAAGGAGCATGTCACCTACGGCGCCACACTCTGAAATCGGCGAACGGAAAACAGATGTAGAGTCGAAACTGCCAACGATCAATTGCAACTGCTGCAAGCAACAAGGAGGGCGGGAAATACAGATGGATGACTGCTCCGAAGCTCAGGAGTCTGATTTAGCAGAGGAGTGTGAAGAAGACTCAGAGTCGACAACCGAAGAGGAGGAAGAAGCAGAGGAAGAAGGTGCTGATGCAGACGATAGCAGCTCGACAGTGTCAACCGACACTGGCAGCGCCGCCGAGTTTCAGAAAGAGCGAGAAGAGGCGCTGACAGTGCTTCGGAACCGCAAGGGGCTGGGGAAGGCCCATCGGCATGCGCAGCAGTACGCTTGCCGACAATACGTCCTTCTGGAGGATGAGAAGACGCTCCTCGAATGCTGCCGAACCGGCGACTTGCAAGCTCTTGAAATGCTGGGCAAAGAGCACGTGCACGCCAAAGATCCCCAAGGGTATTCTGCTCTGCACATCGCTACGAATCATTCGCAGTGGATGGTCATAGAGAAGTTGCTTTCGCTTAGTGCGGATGTGAATTCGGACTCGCCAGCCGGGACGCCGTTGCATATTGCTGTTCAGAACAGATCGACCCGCGGATGCAAGCTGTTGCTGGCTCACGGGGCGCTGCCGAATGCAAAAAAAGACGGGAAGGTGCCCTTGCACTTGGCTGCTGAAGCTGCAGCTCCGTCGCTTGTGGCAATGCTGCTGCTGCACGGAGCGAATCCTCTTGTCACTACGCATCGAGGCGCGACAGCCTCCCAGTTGGCGATAGCGCTGTACATCGAGCAACGTGGACGTGGAAAAGATGCAGACAATGCTATGACTGTCTTACTGCTGCTGCAACAACATATCTTGCATGCTAGACAGTCTTCACGAGACTATCACAGCGGGCTTGGCAACCTTCTGCAGCGCCATGCCAGATCGTCTTCGCCGGACGTTGACTAGCAAACAACCTCTGTTCTCTCGAATCCTTTTGTGGCAAACCAGGGTGCCTTGACCAGAACGCGACGGCGATACAGAAGATATCCCCCGGTGAATGTGAAAGGGGGCAATCAAAAAATACGCTTGTTTCTCCACAAGCGCTAGTTTCCTTGCCTTTCCAGGCAGGCTGGTATTTGATTCTTTTTCTCAAAACCTTTACTTCTCAGCCCTCTTGCTTTCGGAAGCGACTAGGCGCGGTATCTTGACAACCGTTGCACTGATGCAAGTGTACCTTCTCCCATGGCTTCTCCGGTTTACGAAGTCTCAGTCCGCAGCAGAACTAGAAAAAACAATGGGGATTATGGCATAAAGTCGGTGGGACAAGGCTCGAACCCGTCTCTTGTTTTTTTGCGATGAAAAGCACAAAATCTGTCCTCGTAGTCGACAAGAGCAACGCAGCACGTGATGGGATCGGCGTCGTCGTAAACGAGTTTCAAGGGTTTTATCGCATTAGCTACAGAAAGGTGACGGTGGGGGAAACGACGACTCTGTGCACAAAAGAGGCTCTGGCCATCGACAGCGTGTGGGAGAAATACTGCGAAGAGCTTTCTGTCGAATGGCTCAAGGACCAACCTGATTGTTTTGTCGTATCAAATGAAGAGCTAAATCGCGCACGGGCGGAAGTCACCGCCGGGCGGTATCGAAGCATGCGCTATAAAGAAGGCACCTTGGAGCACTTGTGGCGAGCTAGCTCGCCGCTTCCAATGTACCGATACAACCGCGCGCTGTACGAGCTGAAACTATCAGAGTTGTGTCTCCACGGTCACGTCCGCAACGAGACCTTTAATGGCCTTTTCGCTGTGAAGCAGCTGCCACCAGGTTTGCCCCTGTTTTTAACGTGCCGAAGCTCGATGCATCGGTGGATCCTGCTGCAATGAGGAATTTGGATTCGATTCCGGAGGGGGAGCCCGAGAAAGGGCAACCATCTAAGGGTAGCAGCAGGCGCGCAAATTTTCCAGAGACCGGGAAGACAAATAACATTGACACCTAGTAAGGCAGCTCGGGTTACTACTGGGCATTACAGTCCGTGAGGCCCTGTCAGAATTGGTCCCAGAATTTCAGAATTGATCCCCTTGAGTGCCAGTCACTTCCCGTGTACTCCGAATCGAGTGCCTTGAACCAAGACAAGAAGTTGTCGGAAGCTACACACGCTATTCAATGAGGTGGTGTCGCAAATTGAGCCCGTTCTTCTCGAAGCACAATTATTCATGGTTGATGTTCCTACTGTACTTGGCAGCAGTGCGTCTTTACCATCAGAAAAAAAGTTCTTGCGGCCAGTATGGATAGCACAGGAACCAAGAACTGTTCTGCAAACACAGATTGGTACGTCGGAGAGTACCTGGGGAAGCTCCTTACCGTAGACGAATCTGAGCAAAGCGAGAGCATGTACAAGATGGCCGTGTTCCGGAATCCGTCACATCATCCAAGCGGCGAGAAAATCTCGAAGGGTGGGAACTCACGTGTCGACTACGACGAAATCGTATGGGTCTTAGACGCTGCGGAGGCACACGCTGATGTGTCGTCCTTTGTTCGTTTCGTAAACGCGCCAACACTTTGGAAGGGGCGCTTCCAAAAAGGCGAGGTCGGACCACTGACCGACGAGCGCCCTGGCTTCGAGAACTGTGAGTTTGTCCAAATCGGCAAGCGCGTGCATCTTCGCACTACGAGGACTGTGCCCGCCGGAAAAGAGCTGTTGGTTCGTTACGGCCACAGCTACGAGTTGCCAGAATGTGATGCTCTTGCTTTCGTGAAAGGCTAGTCGTAAACCACATTCGTCCTCGTGACCACGTCCTAATAACAAAGTTCCGCCGAATCCTGAATAGTTGCTCTCAGCGCAGCCGTGGTTGGAGGTTCGAGAGGGTCCCATGTGAGAAAATGACGTAACAGGCGTTAATGACTGCTTCGGGGCAGGAATAACTACACTCCGCTTCACGTGTGCATGTTTCTCTGATCCTGCGTGTCACTACTTAGATACAGCAGCCACTTCACCGTCTCCCATCTAGATGACCGGCAATGACCGTTTGGTAGCTCACCCTCGATTCCTCGTTTCCCGTTTCTTCCTCACTCACAAACACACCCACTAGCCATGGCTTCTGCGATGCAAGAGCAAGAACAACGTCGACAGTTCAACGACGAGCAAGAAACGGCTGAACAGCCCCGATCCCTGGAAGGATGTGCCCGATATTGGCCGCTTACTGAGGGAACTGAGAGAAAATGACAGGTCGCCCTCTTTGGATGATATTCCAGTAACAGGCATCAATGACTGGGAGTATTCAACGATGGACCAAGCATCGAAGCTATTCACACTAAAAATGACGTGACCGGCACCTACCACGGTACCACTGATGGCTTGACCGAAAGACGAACGAACGAATAATCGTGTCTTCATCGCACGCATTGTAGGTACAAATAAGCCCATTCGCTGGCAGGAACCCGAAGACCTTAAACCCCCGGAGTTCAAGCGAACTAACACTTCAAAATAAACAAGGTGCTCTGCTTCATTAACATTGTCACCGCTTGAGCCGAGGCGAATAATGGGTACGAGCTTCGCGTTGTCGATGTCACTTAGTCGTTGATGGCAGAAGGATAGACGCGATTTAATCGCCGGCCAGATGTCGTGGACTCATTGACTTGGCATCGACCGTGGCAGCTCGTCCCGAAATCTTGCGAGAACTTCTTATAATGCTACGCTGCTGCACGTGAGGAGTTGTCGAGCTGAGCGCGCAGTGTGGCCTCTGTCCACCTGATGGTCAGAGCGCATGACTCATCAGGTGGTAACAGGCTGGGTTCTAGCAGTTGCGCATCAACCGTTTTCAACCAGATATGCGCTCACATCGAGGATGATGCCGGACTTGCCGTAGCACCGAAAATGTTCCGTTTCTGTTTCATCAGATTCCGTGCTTTATAGTCTTGGATGATGCCGGATGTGTGTGTATCTGTTCTAGGTTTTTCTTTGCTCCAATGATACCAGGTATGGAGCATGGAGAAAAGATGCGTTTCCGCTTGACGTTTTGATTTTATTTCACAGATGGATTCTGCCAACTTTTGCAAAAGAAATGCACTGAAATACCGCTAGTGTCGCAATGATCACTCATTGCCAGCTGGGATTCTTTTCACCCCGCATTACTGTTGCATCAGCAAGGGTACATGGAAACCAGCGCCTTCTGAGTCAAGGAAGGTGGCCCTGAAGCTCAGGCGTCACATCCCACACGCTTTTTATGAGTTGCAAGATGACAGCTGAGGTAATGTGGGGCTTTTTGGAAAGAATGCGGTATCGGCACAAAGACTGGCCGGAACCCAACCAGACCGAGTGAATCCCATCAGATTCTTAGTGCCGGGTCTCAGAGAGTGCAGCAGGACCTGGCCAGGTGACGACTGAGCGATGGGCCACCACTCGCTTTGAAGGCTGAACCACCCCAACCAGTCCAAATATGCAAGCTTTTGCCCTCGTGGCACTTGCATTTCAAGCTCTCAAAGTCAAACGAGCCACGAATTTCCTTGGTTCCTATTTCCCGCAAATCCTTTTATTGCAATGACGAGAACCGGGCCATGCCCGTGGGAAATGCGAAACCTGAGATAGGAGAGGGTCACCAGGCTTACAATCTGTTACGTACTTCTCACGAGCCCCAGTCGGTGGTCCACTTTGTGGCTTCTGCCAGGCTACTACAAGGGGCTCAGCTCCGGAATTCTGCACTACGGAGTTCCTCGGCAAAATAACAAAAGCAATGCAAACCACTTTTCGTTTCTTGTCCTGCATGGGTGAGTCTTACCTGAACGTGCAGATAGCGCAACAAAAGCTTCTCTGCATTCCCGCACCTTGAACACAACAACAGCTGTCGGGATCCCTACACATCTTAGAGGCATCGAGACAAGAAACGAAGTGACTTTGTGCTGCCCTAGGAAACTGTCGCTGCTCTTTTTAAGACTGTTAGGATTGCTATGCAGCTGCTCGATCGACCAGCCACACTCTGGTGCTGGTTTTCGGGCCGGGCAAGCCTGCTTATAAATGAGCCAATTCACCTACCCACCCTGAAAGCTGATTCTGAGCTCGATTACGCTGCGATTACGCTCTACGAAACGCCGGCTGCAGATTATCGCCACAGATTCTTTGCATTCTAACCCAAACTACAAGGCTCGACAGCATTCAATCGGGCAGGGGGTGAATTGGCTCAATTGTATCTTGTGCTCATGCACTCATGCACTTAACTTCCAAAACTTGGCAAAAGCAAGATGAATTCTGCACATTTTTTGAGAGATGATGCTTTACACGAAATATGGTGTACTGTTTCAACTTAGATTGCTTTCAGGACGCAGTGTAGTAGAGTATTCGAGAAGAATGACCCCCCTCCCTGGACTGCGTCCTTGACTCCCTCTCCTCTCTCTCTCTCTCGGGAAAGGATGACTCCGAGAACACATACAGGTGGGTGGGGAGAGGCCCTGGGGCTGCTAAGGCGTGACACCCCCGTCCCTGTCCTTCCCAGGGAGCCGCCCCGAGTCTAGGCCGGCCCACCCTTTGACTTGGTTTGATGCGTTCTCTCTCTCTCTCAGTGTGTTCCGTTCAGTGAGGTTTCGTCTTCGTACCAGTCCAACGGTCTCGATCAAGACTGCATCCGTGACGAATTGCTGAGAGAAAATGACCAGTCTATCCTTGAAGTATCCTTGACGCAATATTGAAGTTGTAGACAAGCCAAGCTTCGAATTTAGCAATCAAGAGGTGCAGTCAATGACGCATCGGCCTGAGCAGCTAAGGAAATACGTGCTTCTGTGTCCTGGAAGAGTGCGTCGAAATTTGAACGAACCGACGCAGAAATGTGTCGTTGGTCGGTAGAGGGTACATGCTTGAATGCTTGATAGTCTTGTTTCAGGCGGCACATTGTGTTCCATCTGCGGATTTGTGAAGTGACTGAGGCTGAATCTTGGTAGTTGTGCTGCTGCTGCTGTCAGCATGGAAGGCCAGCCAGACAGGCGCACAGTACCCCATGTGTATCCTTCGGACGAGACCCCGGGTAGTCGCATACCAAACACCCCCCACACTCAAGGGGGCCATCGCCCTCCAGGCTTTTGCCATTTCTCGAGAATGGGAGGATACAAACCGTGTGAACCTGCTCATAGACGAGAAGGTATTTCAGACTAGTTCAGTATTCAAGGCACAAAGGTGTCCAGGGAACTTCCACGTTGCCGATGAGCTCTTTGTGTTTCATGTTATTTGAAATGGTGAAGTCTCGAAAGGTGATGACCCCCCGCCGCTACCCTGGCTTCCTCACCGGGTAATAAGTGGTCCGGTAGGTCTTCTGCTACCGAACTCACCCAGAAGAAGGGGGAAACGGAAATGAGGTATGCCCCTGTCAGAAATGCAATCCTTGCTTCTTGCTTATTCTGTCCTCATTCACTTCCTCTCTCGTACTTTCGTGTTCAATTTATCTGGTCTCCGCTTCTCTCCTTCTTTGACATGCCAATCGAATGGTTTTTCACGGCAGGCTGTCTTTCAACTGTGCTGTATTCAATATCAGGACCTTAACTAATAGACCGAGTTGTCCACACGTGGAGAACGTGGTAAAGACCTCTGGGAGACGGAGAAATCAAAGGAAAAGAAGGACCTGGCATCTGTCTGACGGGCAGCTGCAATTTACTAAGCCCTTGTTTTTAGAAGGCTGTTCCACGAGGTGCTACATCCACCATGCGAGTTGCGGAGGCCGTTTCTATAGCTTTGAGGGTGCGACTCTGCTCATCGTTGAGAATAGAATCGGAGATAAACGTAACGCAAATGCGGCGCAGTGAATACGAGAAAAATACAGAGATCCTTGTCACCGGGTCTGAAGGGGGTAAACACCGCATCTCGCAAAGAACGGACAGTAATCTGCCCGGCGAGGACGCTACGGCCACCCAAGACGTTGCGTGCTGCTGGAGCTGGGCAGGGGTGAAAGATGTCGGTTGTATTGAAAAAAGATATGCAGCCAAACATGGGTCGAGTCGTCGACTTTCTGATGGAAACGTTGCAAAACGATTATTGCGTGAGCCGAGATTGGGATCCCAATTTTGTTGCGTGCTTGTTCTACGAAGGCTTTCTTCCTGTGTATGTCTTACAGATGTGTTTTGTACATGTGAGGTGCCTGACGTGTTGGCATACAACCTGGACAAGGAGGAGCCTTCGGAGGAAACCAAATCCCCTAAATCCAATCTTTCGAACTCTCATGAACCCAGTGACAGCACCCCGTATACCGAGAGAAAGCGGCATTCGGGGAAAAGTGCCCCAGGTGCTCTGAGGATGTTCTGGGGTCTTCCAAGTCAGGGCGAGTGAAGACGAGTCTGGGGCGAGTCACGACTCACCTAAGGGAGATTACCCAAAACGGTTGTCAGTGTCGAATACCTGGACATGACTGTACCTACAACTGTGCCCTGCATTGTACACACTGTAGGTACACTACACCGATACATAGATACACAAGTAGGTTTCAAGTATTGGGATATGCAGAAACAAACGACCGGTGGGCTACAGACGTTACCCTCTTTAAGCCATGGACTTCAACCCACACACACCTCACAGTGCAGCGATAGCCCTCGGAAGTTGTTTCCTTTTGCCGAAACTGCACGTTGAGCGATGTGTAGTCAAAATTGATTCGGAGCTGCCCCATATTTCGCGGAAGCTGCAAAAGTCGATTCGAACCAAAACATGGAGTCTCACTGTGAACAAATGTTTCGATGAAGTCATTAAACAGTGCCAAGCAAACCACGCGGACTGCTGGCTGTATCCGCAGCTTGCTGAATGCCTGACGTACCTGAACCGGTGTTCTAGTACGTGCGACGCGGTTAGAGCCTTGACGATTGAGGTCTGGTCGGGCGAGAACGCCACAGGGAAGCTTATTGCAGGCGAGTTGGGGATTACAATCGGAGCATGCTACGTATCAATGACTGGGTTCTTTGACAGCAATTACGACGGAGCTGGGCAGGCGCAGCTCCGCGCCTTGTCGCTGCTTCTCCACAACAGCGGATGCAAGCAATGGGACTTGGGCATGTTTATCGAATACAAACGGGATCTCGGTTGCGTCACGCAGGACCGGAAAACCTTCATTTCCGAACGACGGGCGTTCCGAGCGCTCAGCCTTCGACCACTAATGCCTAGCGGAACGACCTCCCTTCTACTCCGCGACTTGTTGAAACGGCCAACGATACCGAAACCAGTCGCTGACCCGAAGTCGAAGACCCAAAGAAAAAAAGCCGAGAAGAGGAAGCGCATAGCAGAAGCTAAGCGTACAAAGGCGGCAAGAACTGCGCCGCAAGCCGTTACATGACACGACTGGATGGCACGATCTGCCACCCGGCCACTTCGATGCTTGTGAGGCCAGCAGGTTATGACAGAGGTAAAGGTGTCTCGTTCTGAAGCAACGTTGCATTTTTCGATTCTCATCGGATATCAGAATGAGTGTCAACCTTACTAACTGTTCCATTGCCGTCAGCTGGGTCTATGTATTATGAAGGTTCAACTGTTGTCCTCGTATATTGACCCCTGTTTCTGGCACGAAACAATCAATAACTCTCTCGTGGTGCTGGCCCGCATCACGACAACGATGTTTACTAAAACAAGCGCTTTTCACTGACGGAGTAGTTCGGAATAAAGAACGCCGTTGTGTTGTCCAGCCGAACAATGAACTGCCCGTCAGAGTTGACAGATATATTGCGTGCTTAGCACGCTGGGCACTATCTTACCTTTTGTGGTCCGTATGTGCTCTCATATCGAGAACTCCAAGAACGCTATGCATCACGAGAACGCTATGCGGTATCTTGATGCACAGACACGCGGATTGTGGAATGGAAGTGCAATAGCTCCTGTCCGGATCGGCAATTTCGTCGACGGTGAAAACTCTAGCGCCCCATCAGACATGTTTTTACTGGATTGATATGTGTGAGCATCTGGTAATCTGGACCTTATTTAGAAAAATCAGCAGCCAGTCCAGGCCCTCATTGAAGACACAAGTTTGGACCCAATTTTTGGACCCAAGTTTTGGATCCCAGTTTGGAATACTAAGTGCATTTCTCCGACAAAAGTCGAGGAAACAATTTCCGACAGGGACGCCGTTGGGCACCTTACCCTTCCAAATTAGGACCAGATTACTAGGTAATAAAAAGACTGGCATATCTTGATTCCTGTGTAAAAAGCGTGGTCGACTGATATACCGGAAGCTCGAGAGCATGTTCCCTCAAGCGCAAAGCAGATGAGTTACGAAAAGGCAGATTCAGACCTTGTGGTCCAACCTATCGTCCATACCCTAGAAACAAGCCCAGCTCTCACACACGGGTGTTTGCTGTCGGCAGATAACAGCGCAGAGAACAACCCGTCTGCGAAATGCTCTTTCGCTTCGGCACACTTGTAGAACCTTTGCTACAGGACCTGTGCCTTTTCTTTCACAGTCTTACACGCAAATGACGTCCGTGCGTCGTATTTTTGCGTTGTCCAGCAGTGCTGTCCCCGTTCATTTTGCGGCTCTTATTCGGCGAAGTTGACGAAGACGAGCATCGATTTTGCATTGAATTCATCCTGTTGCTGCTCGCGTAAGTATCGGACCTGGCTCAGAGTTTCGTGACAACGTAGCCGTTGCGGAGAGAAATTGCAACTTTTTTAGACCCCCACGGACCAGGATAAGAAGTGTGACGGTATATGAAGATTCTTCATATACCGTCACACTTCTTAACGTAGCGAATTTCTTCTTGGTGTCGGTCTCATTAGTCACAAACCTGGCTAGCCATAG
Organism: Diplonema papillatum; assembly: GCA_030068145.1. Lineage (NCBI taxonomy): Eukaryota > Euglenozoa > Diplonemea > Diplonemida > Diplonemidae > Diplonema > Diplonema papillatum. The sequence continues at coordinate 62,612 of JAPJBO010000085.1, read as the reverse complement.
TTAAAGTGTACAAATCTGTCTACATCTCTCTCACTACCCGACTCCAGCCTCTACGCGCTAGACTTAAGCATATCACTCAGCGCAGGAAAGAAAGCAACGGCGATGCTCCTAGTAACGGCGAGTGAACAGGGCAGAGCCCAAGCAGAACCTTTAAACCACAGTAAACGCTCATAATGTAGTAAGGACGACTTTCAGGCCGGAGTGCGAGGTCTTCCCTACTCCTCCCTGCACAATCCTGATGCATCGTGCCGAGTGCCTCCTTGACAGCAGCAAGGAGTACTTACTCGTGGCTCTCCCGTTTCAGCACGCGGTGCGTGTGTTTTCCCCCCTTCAGTAGTAACGAAACCATGCTTTGTTGCCATGAAAAACGGAACATAACACAGGCTGATGGGTAAAAAAAGAAAGGCCGTTAACGGCGATGGGAATGCTACGTCGAACGGAGCTTGCGTATCCGGTGACGATTTGTGCAGCACTGAGAGAAATGGCTCGGTCAAGGGACCGTCCAGAAACGGGGATGGGTTGCTGTTGAATGTTACAGACTCTTTCAACTCGACGATAGGAAAGGTTAGGGTACGGACACCACCCAATAAGCGGAGTGTCATTGATGATGGCGCTCTCACCAGTGCCCTAGCACTGGGCACATTAGGCATGGCCGGCTTTGTTTGTGTCGATGCTTTCTGTCGTCCGTGGAGGAGCGATTTGCCTGACTTGCCAATTTTGATCTTAACAACTGTGCTGATGTCGCTGGGAGCACCGCTTGCGCATGTGGCAGCATCATGGACCATTCCAAGCTACGAGCTTTGGCAGCCATTCAAGGGAGGAGACTACTTCATTATTATGCATGCACTAGGATGGTTTTTCTTTTCGACATGGTTGGTCTTCATCGCCATAATTCTCAATGCCCGCGTAAGCGGGCACGCACCTATCGTTTATGGAAACGGTGTGCTGTCGTTTGTAGGGTTTCTTGGGTTTGTCTCAATTCTTCTTCTCGTGCTGTCTCCGCGTCATTACAAAAGAGGCGAGTCGTGGGTGTTCCCGTGGGGTCGTCTCATTCGGAAGCAGAAAGAGACCTTGTTGGCGGCTGCTGTGATCTCAATGGCTTTTTGCACGACAGTGTTCGTTGATGTCGGGCTTGTCCTGGGCTTCTTTGACGCTTGGATAGGCGCGCGGATACTGCGATTTGGTGTCATAGCCTACTCGTTTGCAGTGTCTCTCACCCACTGGATTGGTTACAGTATCCACTCTCCTGGCTTTAAACTGTATCAGCCTTTTCAAGGAGGGTTCAAATTCGTTCTCCTACAAAGCCTAGGTTGGACAGGCTACTCAGTCTGCCTATATGCCTTTTTATCACTTGATGTCGTCAGTGAATTTCCAATGGGAAGCTCTTCTTTGTTGGCCTGGCTCATGTTGCTGTCTTGTGGTATGCTGCTGTATTCAATTGAGCATTTTGAGCAGCGTTCACGGCCTCCTTTAATGGTTTGGACTGGCGAGAGGCTGGCATCATTCATGCTTTCCGTCATTGCTGCATCCATATTCTTCCTGATCGAATACCTTCACTGGCAGTACGGTCCGAGTCCACCACTGAGCTATTTCAATCTATCTTTGTTTGGTGGCATTCTGCTGTTTGCGGTACCCATTGGAACCCAGTACCTTGCTTCCAAACAAGAGAACGGATACGCATTCTTCCAGCCGTTCATCGGAGGAACTCGGTTCGTCGTCATGCAGGCCTTTGGCTGGACTATCTTTACAGCAACCCTAATTGCGTGGATCCTTTTCATGCTGAACCAAAGCTGGTGGCGGCACGTATTTGCAGTCGGCATTTTTGGGTTTCTTTCAAACACAACGATTCTCATCTCTCCGACATATTTCGAACCAGGAACCGTACCATCCGATGCGCGCCAGTTTATCAACGGAGAGCTCGTTTTGAGTACACTACTCGCTATGGGTGGAGTGGCTTTGATGTACGTTGTTGACGTTTTAGAGGACGCCGTCTTCCCTCGACAACAGCTCCTTGGGTTTGCCATAATGGTCATCCTATCGGCAACAATCTTTGCGCAATTCTGCGGTCGCAAAGTGCATGAAAATTTCAAAGCGATCCAGCCCTTCGAAGGAGGCGCAGAGTTTGTTGCCTTGCAGTCAATGGCTTGGACCATTTACTCAATCATGCTGGTATTTTATGTTGTACTGCTGCTTAACTTTGATCATCTGGGTCCATCGGTTAAGCGACCTTGGCTCACCATCTGTGGCGTGGTCGGAATTCTACCATGGGGTATCGTCCTTGTCAGTATCAGCTATTACCAAGATGTTGAAAGCACCTTGCCTTTCTCCGACGTTCAAGTTTCGTTGAGGTATGCATTTGGCTATCTGTTGGAGCTTGAGTGTCTAATGATGAAGTGGTCCTCCAAAACCTTGGCCTATGTAGTGGGCAGCCGGCACCAGTTTTGAAAGTCACCGACAATGAAATCATCATCACAGCTTTCGAAATAATTGCCAGCTCTCCAACGAGTTTTTGGAGCAGCTCGAAGACTTGATGCCTCGTGTGACGAACGCTGATTTGGGTGAACTCCTCATCAGCATTTTTGAGCAATATCGAGATCGCAAGACGATGCGGCCGCTTTCAGCAAAGCCAGACAGGTCCTTTCATCCTGTTGCAACACTGGCCGCAACCGGCATAGAAGTTTTTGCTTTTACCTTATGCGCCATTGCAGACGTTTTTGATGCCGCAATTCCAGGGAGCATAACACATGCCGGAACAGTTGTAATGTCACTTGGCGTGTTCCTTCTTTCTCTTCCACCAGTGATTGTACATTGCAAGACGGGACCGAACAAGTACATTAATTACAAGCTCTGGCAGCCGTTCCGAGGAGGCTTCAATTTTGTTCTGCTGCAAACAATTGGTTGGGCTCTGTACTCCATCAGCTGCTGCATGTCGCTCATGCTGCTGTTTTCACGGTTGTTTCCCAAACGAATCGGAGCCCCCGAGGTCTACGGTCTAAACAGCTTGACAGCCATATTCGGTACTGGCTCATATTGTGTGATTCTCTTATCTCTGGTATGCCCTTCGAATACATGTTTACGAGAACAGAAACGAACCCCTCGCAGACGGCCTCTTTCACGGGCAAATGTTCTAAAGGTAGCTGTTGGGAACTCAACACCTGGTGGAGAAAGAGGCGATAGATTTTTGTTTGTGCGCACTAGCGGAACTCACCTGCTTTGGTAAGTTTCGTGTAGTACGCTGCCAACTACTAATTTTTAGTACCAACAATGCATTCAGGGGATTAGTTTCCGTTGCAGATTTAGACCGACGGTCTAAATCTGCAAACCGGACTTGGCCGGGAAAAAAAAAAAAAAGTTCAAAAAACGGTGTTCAAAGTAAATATAGGCGGGGGGTGTGGTGTTTGTAGCAGTGTGCTGATGCTGGGAGGCTGCTGAGCCTCTGCTGCTGAGACCCAGCCGCCGCCGTTCAATTGTGTTCAGCTTCCACACGAGCTAAGAGTGGCCCACACATGATAAAGGGGCGGCAGAATTATTTTTGCCCAAATTTTCCGTCGCGCCTTCGGCGCGATGTTGCTAAAAAGAACGCTAAAAATGTTGTTGTAAGCACAGCGGTGCAGGTGCAGATACACCAAAACCGTGGACCTATTATCATAGTTAGCTGCCTGACGAGACTGTCTGTTTACGATTTTGACTGTTTTTGGAGCACCATATGGCACCCAACCCCACAGGGAACCCAGAAGCATTCGGAAACCCCCGAAAACAGACTGGTGTAGGTTGAAAAAACGCCCGCAGAATGTGTCGCCAAACTGACGGGGTGACCATAATTGACCCATAAAGGACCCATGAAGACCCCTCTTTTGCCGAACGAAGTTGGGGAGATGCGTCGGCTCCGCCCCAAGACGCCGTACATCGGCGAAAACGGCACCGAAACACCGCCCAAAACCACCCCATAGTAACGGTCTAAATCTGCAAACCCTGGAAGCCTTCAAACTAATACCCTGAATGCATTGTTAACACAAAAAAAAAACGGTGGCCCGAATTGTGGGCCCGTTTGGGCAGTGTATGCGGTGGCATCGCGGACATGCGGGCGATGTGTATATCGATCGTGCAGACGAGGCCGCATCGGAGGCTCTGCTGACGAGGGACCCCCTCTTGGACGTGGAGCTGGTATACCGGGAAGGCGGCATACCGACGCTATGCGTGCACGAGCGGGAAGCGCTCCCGCAGCTGGACACCCCGGTTGGCTTTGTGAAAAGGGCCGCCGCGTACATGGAGTCGAGAGGGGTGCTGAAGAAGATTCGTGAGGTCGCGTCCCACACCGCAACCAAAGGGGCGACTCTCCAGGCGCTTGAGCGTGTCCCTGGGGCAGTGGACCTGTTCCAGGCAATCGTTCGCCGGGCCGTGATGCCGAACAGGACCCGGGTTTCATGCAGGCTTTGCCAGCACGCGGCGACTGCTCAGCACGTCCTTCTCGAAGATGACCCGGTCCACAACGCAGCCTCGAGCGCTCTGGAGGCCTACCCGCAAGGACTGCCCAGCGTAAAAGACGTGATGGAGGATTTCGCTCTACGAAGGCCGCCGGCGCTGAAGTTCGTTGCTGAGCGTGTTAAATCGACATACGACGATCCGCTAACCAACCGCTGGACCGCTGCCATCTTGAATTACCTGCGATGAGAGGGAGGGACAGGCGGAGGGAGGGATTTTTCTTTTCCTTTATATTATTTCCATTTGGTTTCGGCATCAAAAGGACCTTCTAAGACGCTAAGAGAGAGGGAAGACGCAACCCAATAAAATGAAACGTATGAGAAAGAGGGAAAAAGAAATAAATAGCCGAAGGGCGCCCATCAACTTGGACCCAAACAAAGCTCAGGACGGGGAGACTCTGCCTGAAGGAATCAACCACCCCCGGGTGGGCTAGTCTGACACAAGTTGTCAACAGGAAAAAAAAAAAAAAAAACAGAAACACTTCCGACCGAACCGCGACCCGGCGAAGTATTGTGGACAGGACTCGTTCTTCCAACGCAATGCTGAATGGACTGTTTCCACTCTCATCACCTTGGGTGCGAGTGCTCTTTTCATGGCTGTCGAAAGTGTCCGCAACAAGTGGGGCGACATGTTCGAGGTATGCGTGCCCTCAAACAGCCACTCAAAAAGCATCTGGCTGTTGCGCAGGTTCACCCAGCTTCTTTTCTATTCGCAGGATTTGGGGGGTTCGAAAGAGGTCCCACTGTTCTGCCAAGGAACCCCGCTGCATGTCAACGTATCAGAAGACCCCCACCCACGGCCGACGGCCACTGGCTCGAACAAAATGTTGGCGGGGAAGATTGATGCCCGGAGAGAGAAAATGAATTCTGCAGGACCCTAAATCTTTGGAGACCCGCCTCTTTGGGTGGGCCCAACTTGTCATCCGACCAGATATTCGGAAATATGTGACGAATGCATCAAACCGTGTGTCCTCAACTTCTTCCTTACCACCAAAATGACCGTTTCAAACTAAATGCAGGTTGCCCCAGTGTTCTTTTTGGGCGGGCTCGCACTGTTTGCCTCGATCCCTCTCTTGGTCATCGCTATCCGGAAGTCCAGGAAGATGCGACCCGCCGAGCAGGAATTTTACGATGGACCGGAAGTGTTCGGCTGGATAATGTACGGTGTCCAAGCAGCATTGGCTACCGTCATTTTCTGTCAGGGAGCGCTGGCAATCATCGTATGTTTCGTTGTCCTCATTTCTCATGGATGTATTGGAGCGAACCGGAAGCTCGCTACCGCCAATACGGCGTTTTACTTGCGTCCTGAATCAAACAGCAGGACGTATCTTCGTTCGCTGAATTCAGTAGTAGACAGCATACCAACATGGCGATACCCCAAGGGGAACTCGCCTGCCAGAACGCCCCCCAGCAGCGGCGCCATCACCCACGTAACAGCCGCAACCTTCAGCGCGCCTTCCTTCCGAAAACCACACATTGAATCACGAACGGGGGCTCCCGGATAGGGTGTAATGGGAATCTTTCCACAGCCGCTGCACCAGCTCAGTGAGCTTGTCCTGGTCGTTGCAGGTGTCACGGTCATAGCTCAAACCGGTTCGTATCTGGTCATATTCTGGAATGAAGGGCGGTATGATCATGCTTTCTTTTTTTGTATATGCATGCCTGCTTTGTAGGAAATGCTTGAGGAGACTGCCAGTTGCGATAGATCAAAGGAGGTAAATGTGCTGTAGCCCACACGAAACACAGGTAAATTTGGGTTTAGTGGCGGGCGTAAGCGTTCAACAAAAAAGACCCACTTTGTAGTTGTATTGTTTTTTCCCTCTAGCCTCCTTCGAAATGAGCACAAGGCAGTCCCTCGAGTAATTTTCAATTGCATTCGCGGTCGAAGCTCCCGGGGAAAACGTTCGCCGAGAAGGGCTGCAGATTGACCTCGGTCATCACGACTTGTGTGCCTGAGTATCCGCAAGACGTGCCCTTCGTTCAATGAGAACCGAGACTGTCCATCAAGAGTGCGAGCCGTCGCCATAGGCCGGGCGATTGCCAGAAAAGGAGAGCACGCGACACATCAAGTCAGCACACCCGCCAGGCGGTCTCACCCGCCAGCCAGAACGCCCCCGGCTGCGCCATCATCGATGCAGTCATCCTCCATCCGACGTAACGACTTCCGCCTTCCGTACGGGGCAGTGACTACTCAGGCTTGACTGACCCTGTCCCTCCCAGGGAGCCTTTGACATGTTTTGATGTGTTCTCTCTCTCTCATCCCACACATTCCATCTCAATTCAAACAGGACTCTCAGGACAGCTTTCCTTGACGCATTGGAAGAAGTGGCTGCCAACGTTGTAGCCATGCTGATGTACCTCATGCCACTGGTTATTTACATTCTTTGGGTATGCTGTCTTCTACAATACATCCGATCCGACTCGTATTCTCGCATTTTCTCGTATTGGTATTCTCGCAATTCTCGCACGCGAGAATATGCGAGAATGAGATAATGCGAGAATGAGATAACTCACAGTACGCGATGCTTGAACACATGAGAAACCGGCAGGAATCAACGTTTTAGGTCATCTTCGAGGCTTCCGCGGCGCATTTTTCCGCCACTGGGCCTCCAAACTTCTCCAGCTGCTGCTTCCTCTGTGTAGTGAACTTTCCTTTCCTCCTCTGCCTTTACTGCCACAGTTCGTTTTGTCTGTTCGTGGATGCAGGCTTTCAAGCTGTTTATGAACTCGGGAACCGAATTTGCTTGTGCTTTTAGCGTTATTTGAGGATTAGGACTTGCTGTCGCTGGGCTCGCTAGATTCCAAGGGGTCGCGGACGTACCTGCGGACCGTTGCCATCCAGAGAGCCTGCAACCTAGTAATGCACCTGCAAACGGCCCCGAGGCATATATTAAAAAGTCGGTGCCTCCTAAGTCAGCGGCAACTGAATGGTAGGCGCCAGCTTCACGAAACGAGCTGTGGCAGAGGAAATCGTAGAAGAAAACACAAGAAGCCCCAGCTGGAGAAGTTGCAGGCACGGTGGCGGAGCACTTGTTGTGAAGCGTGTTTTCGACCATTATTCAAGCATTGAAAGCAATACCATGGAGCCACCAGAGTTGTTGCTGACAACATAGTGTGTTGAGGTGTCCTTGTCATGAAAGCAAGACACAAATACGCTCTCTAAGTACGTTTCCCAGCGGATTTGCCTGAAAAACAGTTTTTGGGGGGTATTGGCATTTTGCTTTCCACAATTCCCCACCAAAAACCCCAAGATTTTCAAAAAAAAAAAATTGAGGTGTTTTTTGTCCCCCCCCGTGTTTAAGATCGTCCCCCCCCCCCCGTGTATAAGATCGGTTTTTTTTGTTTTGGGGGGCGATCTTAAACACGGAAAAACGCGATCTTAAACACGGGGGGGGGGTAGGTACAACAAAAATTCCAAAAAAGGTTAAGAATTTTCACCAAAATTTCCAAAAATCCGCCGAAAATCTCTTTCCATCCCCGGGAAATCTCTTTTTACCCCTGGGGGAAATCTCTTTCTACCCCCGGAGCTGTTTTTTACCCCCGAAAATCTCTTTCCACTCCCGGAAAATCTCTTTTTAACCCGGGGGTAAAAAACCTCGGCCGGGGGTGGAAAGAGTCTCACGGGGGGAAAATGTTTCTTGGGTTTGTAGAGCGCGTGGTGCTTGCACTGAGGCCAGGTTATTTAACCGCGGATTTAGTGAAGGATTGTTCAGGAAACGGTCGCGAGCGAAACCCGACCAGGTAACGACCATTTCACTGTCTTCTTTGTTTTGTGATGCGAACATCACGAGGTGCTGTCCGAAGACACCGCCCACGTGAGCACTGTTAAGCAGCGGTTGCCAGATACTCCCGTAGCACCTATTCACGGGTTTGCAGGGGTAAAAAGGAAGCCCGGGTTGGGGAGGGTGGTGGGTTTGGTGCGTAGTATTCTTCTTTTTTCGTAGTAACAATTAATTGTAAACACGAAAGAGAACGCTGGCAGCGTGTTTGGGAGAACTACCGATCATATTCACTCACTATCACTCACTAACAGGCTAATCCTCCCCCGGCACGTACAAACAAAATTCTCGGTTCTGGTGGTGCTGCTCCTTCCTTCTCGTCCTGTGTTGGGTTACGACTTTTTTTTTTTTTTTTTTGTTCTTTATCGGTTCTGAGCGTTTCCATATGCCCTTTCCTGCTTTGACATGCAGTCCCTTCCAAACTGTACCTCTCTTGGTGTTCGGGGGTTGGGCCGTATGGTAACGTCTCGGGAAACGAAGTTTGTGGCGTCACAAAAGCGACAGGTTGTCAAAGCCACCGGGTGCCGAGCTTAAGCAAGGCGTTTGTCAATGGAGAACCAGTCCTGTGCCGTTTTAGGGCCGGCAGGTCTCAACGGGGGGAAAATGTTTCTTGGGTTTGTAGAGCGCGTGGTGCTTGCACCACTGAGGCCATATTATTTAACCGCGGATTTAGTGAAGGATTGTTCAGGAAACGGTCGCGAGCGAAACCCGACCAGGTAACGACCATTTAACTGTCTTCTTTGTTTTGTGATGCGAACATCACGAGGTGCTGTCCGAAGACACCGCCCACGTGAGCACTGTTAAGCAGCGGTTGCCAGATACTCCCGTAGCACCTATTCACGGGTTTGCAGGGGTAAGGTCAGGGGGGGGTCCGCATCACGGCCGCCCCTCCTCACCCCGAACTTGCCATCACATGCTGAACTTAGCACCCAGGGTTCCAGCGAACAGGCGTGGCTTGCCGGAGCATCAGGAAGGGGCTCGCGCAAACACCGGCCTAAACAGCACGCTTCTTCTTCAGCTCGTACACGCGCAAGGTTATTGCCAACGTCTACACCCTTACCTCCCGCTTGTGCCACACGACGTAGCTTTTGACGAAAGACAACCCAGATTTGTTGCAGTTCGCAACAAAATCAGGCTAGGCAAAGTTGTGCTAGCTTAATTTACCATCACCCGCAGGTCTTTATCTGCTTCGGAGTCAGAAAAAGCACCGCATCGACATATTTCTTCGTCTACATGCATTTGCTAACTTTCAGCGGGTTCCAGATGCCTATTGTCACCATTATCAAGGTATTGAGTTTCAGCTTTTTTGCTTCTCGATGGTGCACCATCACCATAGTGCCAGCTTGGAAGGAAATGCTCGACAATGCCAGACAAAGAACCGAAGGCAAGTGCTGTAACTACCGAACCACGTGAACGAAGGGCGGGTCTACCCCTACACGACACGACATGCGAGCACAACAGGCAAAAGTCCTGAGTGAAAAAGCAACACGGTGCAAGCAAAGAACAACTGCGTTGGCGGGCTCCACGTCCCGTCCGCCATTCATTTTCGCCCGGACAACGGTCGCGAAGAACAATTCAGATTGTGCTTGTATTGTACCGGTATTTTCCCCTCTACCTCTATATTTCATCCCTTTCATTCGGAGTCAAAGCAGCTACGTCGAGTATTTTCGTTCTCTGCCGAATCCGGGCTGAACACAAAAGCGAGCAAACCCGGCATCCACACTCCAAATATCTCCCCTTCAGGTTATCACACTTGCGTCCTTAAGTTCCGAAAGAACAACACCAGAAGCACGCAATCCGGACATCCTGAAATACTCCCCCGCAGGCAGCGACTGGAATTGGCCTGGCCGTTGGTTGCTATAGTCTGTTCGTTGGAGACTTTGATTCTTGCTTCTGGTGCACGGCGGCTTTCCTGTACTCGTGCACATATCGCGATGCCCACATTACCGGTGCAAGGCTAAACCGAGCTTGGACAGAGGCAACATGGTTTTGGAGTTTGATAGGCAAGTACTTCGGCTTCAGCGTTTTGGTCGACGAAGATAACTCGGGCAAAAACGGCAAGTCTCTACGCGAAGAACTCGTAGAGAGCGGGCGCCCGCTGCTCTTCGGTTTCCATCCGCACGGCATTTACCCTCTGACCTGTGTGTATGCAACACGACATGAGCAATGGTGCGAAAAGATAGGCGTTCAGCCAAGCTGTCATGCCGCAACAATAATATTTGCAACGCCGCTAATGAGAGAAGTCGCGATGTACTTGGGCGGCCGTGATGTGTCTCGCGTCGCTTTAGACAAGCAACTAAGTATGCCTGTCAGCTTTCAAGTGGAGGGTACCTGAACTGAGTCTTGTGCCGCTTTTTGAGTTCACACAACAGCGTGCAGATATTTCAGATACCGCGTGTTAACTTTGTGAGAATCTCGCTAGTTGCAACCGTATTTTCATTTACCGTGGAGGAGCTGCTACCGCGGAAAATGTTTCATTGCTGTGGCCGGCTACATTGGAGACACACCAAATTTCAAAAAATCCGATGTCGTTCACATGAAATCACCAGTCGCTCTTGGGAACGTTTGTGCAAGAAAGTGGAACCATGAGAAACACTGTGCAACACTGTGCAGTGGCGACGGGGGTAGCGGTGGTCACGGCGGCCGCGGCCGCGGCCGTGGCGGAGATTGGTGAGAAGTGCGCTGCTTGCAGCAAGATTGGAGAGAAGCCAATAAATAGGATTTCCTCAGCGAAATATAGGGCCTGTTTTCTGACCCTAGTTTTCTTGAAGATTCCTTGCTTCTGGACTCGTGTTTTCAGATGGCTGACGCATCCAGAGAAGATGTGACACATTTGCAGGAATGTCAGCTACGCAACCTGGCAGTTGTTAGAAAATAATAAATGGGTAAAATCTCTTCTTCTCCGGGATCCGTGAATAGCTGAGGGTTGCATCATCGATGAATCTCTTTGACCTACGATGGCTCGCGCAACGGAACTTTTGTTTTCGGCATTTGCCAAATTGTTCCCGTTTACCTCACGAGAAAGCATGTTGGAAACAACCGGAACCCGGACAACATCTTTTCTATCGATTGTCAGCGTGGATATACACATCCACGTATCCACTCTCCAGGACTGGCATTCTGCACGTCTGCCGGTTGGCATTGGAGTGAATGCAAACTAAATTTACCCGTTTAGTCAATGGAAATTCGAAGCTGTCAATCACTTCAATCAATCCTTGATTACTACCGTTCATAGAGCCCAGGTCTTGATGCGGGGGGTTTATCCCAGCCTTCTGAATGCCCAGCACACTGGGCCACCTTGCAACCTGAGCTCTGGATCCAACTACTTCAATCAACAGGTACAGGAGGTGCAGCGCTGCTTGTGCCCGGCGGGCAAGCGGAAATGCGGTTATCACTGTCTGGTAGTACAGAAATGTCCCTCGTTGGGAAGCATAAAGGGTTCATCAGGTTAGCTATGCAGCATGGCGCAAGCTTAGTTCCAGTGTTTTCATTTGGAGAACACGACATTCTCGACAATGTACGCATGCCAGAAACCCAGAAGTGGTTTCTTCGGACAATGGGCTTCGGGTACCCTCACTTTCCGTATGGCAGAATGTTCTTACCTGTTCCTCGCCGAAAGCGTGTGACAGTCGTGGTTGGGTATCCCATCCGTTTGGACAAATCAGAAACCCCAACACCTGCTGAGGTGGACAAAGTGCACAAGCAGTACTATCACGCACTGACCGACCTCGTGGAACGCAACAAGGTCTGCTTTTTTTTTTAGCCACATGCAATGTGCGAGGAAACTGAACCGCCCAAGTAGGACCTTCTGATCATGATCATTTGCCAAATTTGCCACCTGAAACCACGTCCAGGATTTGGGCTCAGGGTAGTGCGGTCAACGAAAAACATTATGTCGTTCGAACGAACTGATGTGGTCGCCCTCGTAAAGAAGGTGACGGGGGTAGACGTTCCGTCCGCTTTCTCCTTCGAGAGGAAGAACCCGGCTGCTCAACAGGTCGTCGATTGGGCGGAACGCGCCACGGGCCTGAAGGAGCAAGCGCTCAGGGCCCTCCTCGAAGCCGGGGGGTTCACCGGCGACAACGCCGTCCCGGAGGGAACGGCCCTGTGGCGTCTCGCCTGGGTCCACAGGGCCAGCTCGCCGAACACCTCCGAGCAGGTGGTCGGCGCGTTCCTGGCCGGGCGTTTCCCGGAGGAGACCGCCCGGCAGACCGCTGCCCACCGTGCGAGGGGGGTGCAAGGCGCCGAAGCGGTGGGACGAAGAGGCCGCGGCACCCCACTCGGCACGCCGCGGGGCTCCGAGGCGGGCGCAGCCGCGGAAGACGCAGTCCCCGAGCCGGCCCGACGGCCAGACGGGGCGGACGACGGCGCCGGCAAGCGAGGCCAGTCGCAAGACGCCGAGGTCGTCGGCGAGGCCGCCGTCAGAATCCATCTGCTGGAGAAGCAGATGGAAGCCCTGCAAGCACAGGGAAAACAGCAGACGGCCCTCCTGAGCCGCCTCGTCGACAAGATTGACGAGAAAAACGAGCGGCAGGCGGTGGCCGCAGATCCGCGGGAAAGTCGCGCCCTCTGCGACAGCGACGACGACAGCGAGGGGACGGACAAGGCGTCCAGCGAAAGGACGGGAACCCCGTTCGGTTTCCTTCCCCGGGGCATGGCGAGCCTGGACCCCGAGAAGTGGTTCGCCCTGGACGACCCCGGCCGCGAGTTCGCAGCTTTAAACGTAAGGGACCACTACAAGGACCTTACGGCCGCCCAGCGGGGGAGCGGTCTCGCCCCGCAAGCGCGAGAGGCCCGAAACCGGCTCGACGACCTCGAGCTGATCATCAGGTCGCTAGGCCGGTGCTCCTCGTTGGAGGACGCGGAGGACGTTCTCCAGAAGCTGGCGGAGCGGGCGGTGGGGCGCCTGCAGGTGCTGCAGAGGGGCGTGGTGCAGGGGGACTGGGAGTCGGCCGAGGTGCTCGAGAGAGCCCTCACGGTGGACGACGAGGTGCCGCTTTTCATGGCACGGGCGGAAGAGAAAGCGCACGCCCACGCACGAAAGCAGCGGTTTCGGCCGCCCCAAACCCACGAACCCCCGCAACACCACCAAACGCACAACCGACCCCACACGCAACAGACCCGCCACACCCCGCCCGGCAGACACCGCAAACCGGGTGGCGACAGCAGGAAGAGCGGGGCGAAAGCCCAGTAGTGGTGAGGTGGGCGCCTTTGGCCTACACAGCTCTCTGCTGTCCGGACCCGCCGGCCACTGGACTCGAGGAGTCCGGAGGTCCGCCCAAGGGGCGGCCCCGCATGGTCGAAAAACCTCTCTCGAAGCGGGAGGTCAGGCAGGTTCGGTTGGATGCGGAGAAGCACCTGTCGCGGGCTCTCGCCTCCTCGACATGGCGCGGGGTGGAGTCCACGCACCGTCGCATGTTGGAGTTCAGAGGCGAGTGGGAGGCAGCAACCGGGGAAAAGCTGTCGAAAGCAGAGGCAACGATCCTCTGGGTAAGCCGGAAGCTACGCGGCTCGAAAGAGGCACCCGGGATCTCGACGTCAACAGCGCTGCAGTACGTGCAGAACGTGAAGTCGGCGGAAAAGCGGGTAGGGGTCCCTTTAGACTCGCAGGCCCTGCGCGATTTCGAGCGCTCGCTCAAGAGGCAGGGTGCACTGCGCCCGCAGAAGCAGGCTCTTCCGGCGACGGAGGAGGACGTGGCGAAGGCCATCGCGCGGGAGCGGCACACCGATACGATGCTGGCTCTGGCGTTGGCTTGGAGGGGTGCGGCCAGGGTGGCCGACGTGACGGGGTTGAAGGCCGGCGATGTCACTCGGCAGAAGGACTTCCTGGCCATCAACTGGTCGGACACGAAGTCCGACCCGTTCAAACTCGGGGTGACGACGGGGATAGTTCTTCCGGAACACCTCGACAGCATCCTCGAGAAGAAACTGAGGCGCAAGGCGCCCCAGGATCGGCTGCTGGCGACGTCGTACAGGCGCATGTCGGCTGCGCTGAAGCGTGTCCGAAAGGGTCTGACGGGCCACTCTCTGCGGCGGGGGGCGGCTGCGTCACTGCTCGACGCGGGCCTCAGCTTGGAGGAGATACGGAGGGTCACGCGGCACAGCTCGATCGAGGCTCTGGTGAGGTACCTCCCCGCGGGGAAGATTGCCTTGGCAGCCGAGACGGCGGCAGCGTCCCGGAAGCTCTGAGCGGAGTCCCACAGCCTTTGCTATCTCCCCATTTCCCGTCGATCCTCCGGCCACCTCCGCCCCGTCGCCCGAAATTTCCCGATTTTCCGCTGTGCTACGACCCCCCTTCTTTCGACTCTGACGACGCCCCCGATGTCGATTTCCCGTACAGCGGCTCCCTTTGCGTGCGAGTCGCCGGGGGGAAAATCGGACCTCCCTCTGAGAGGCAGGAGGGGAGCCTTGCGAGGATCTCGTGTTCTCGGGTCGATGTGGACGCACTCCGTTCCCTGGACACACGGGGGCTGCTACAGGGCGTCATCGACACCATCGTCTCCGAGGACGCGTTCAAGGCGGCGCTGAGACCGGGTGCGTTGGAGTGTTTGGAGTCTGAGCGCGGTTTATCTCGGGGGATATCCCGTGGGATGCTCGGACACCTCGGCCAGTTGAGGGAGTTTGGAGTGATGGACACGTCGCCGTCCCGGCAGAGCGTCGTGCTTCCCGCGTTCACGGTGCCGAAGAAGTCCGGTGGTTTGCGCCTCGTGTGTGACGGCCGGAAGCTGAACGCGCTGATGCAGAAGCCGCCCGCGATGTTCCTACCGGACGTGCGGGACGTGATCGCACGTTTCCTGCAGGCTTCGTATGTGGTCGAAGCTGATGCCGTCAGCTATTTCTACCAGTTCCCTTTGGGAGCTGCAGTAAGGAAGTACTTCGGGGCGAACCTCGCCGCGCGGAGAGGCGCATACACGCGCTGCACTCTGGAGGTGATGTGCATGGGCTGGAACTGGGCCCCGTGCATAGCCCAGCGCTCATCTCTCGTACTCCTCCCCGAAGAAGACGACGTCTGCTGGGTGGACAATTTTTTTGATGTCGGGGCCTCGAAACAAGAAGCCACTGGGCGTTTTGCTGCGCTCCTCGAGCGTTGCGAAGTCGCTCGAGTGGAATTGAACACCGCGGACGAGACTTTCGGGGTTCCGATGCAGCGTTTCGAGGCCCTCGGGCTGGAGTTTGACCTTGCGGCGGACCCACCGAGGTTTCGATCGTCGCCATCTTGGGTGCTGAAGCTGCTCGAAGCCGATGACCTCCGAGCCGTGCTCTCCGGGGGCACGACGCCCCGGACCTTTTTCAAGGTTTTCGGCTCATTTGTGTGGTTTTGTTTCACCACCGGTCGTCCTCTGTGCTACATGCGCTCAGCACTGTCGTTTGTTCGCCGCCTCGCGTCCCAGGTCGGATCCGGCGAGCGCGGTTGGGACTCCCCGTTGGACGTCCCCTTTTCGACGGTGGAAGACGTGCGGCGTGCTCTTGCCTCGCTCCGCACAAACGAATGGTGTGCGAGGGCGCCCGATATGCAGTCCGTGATCGGCTGGTCCGACGCTTCGGATACAGAGTGGGCTGTCCTGCTCGAAACCACCCCCCGACGGGTGATTCAGGATGTGTTCTTACCGCCCCGGGAGCACATCTTCATCAAGGAGCTGCTTGCGGCGTTGCAGGCGGTGTGGTTAGCTGCCGAGGAGATGCCCGGTAAGAAGTTCCGCCTCATGGTGGACAACCAGGCGGTGGTTTTCGGCAGAAACGGTGAATGAAAGCGAGAATGTGGGGTAAGCCCTGATTATTAGATTCACGGTTAAACGAAGCTAGCGCACAAGGTTTGCCTGATCCCGCACCTACTTTCCGATGATACCAAATAGATGCTCTATTCAAACTCTCTCTCTCTCTCTCCCAACCTTACTCCTCCGCGAACCTCGCTCGGTTTGCCGCAGCTATTCTACCACTACCTGTCAACTGCAACTTTCCGGCAGTTTTCCCAGCATTTCTGCACAAGGTGGGGCTGTAATCCTGCGCCTTCGTAGCTCGCCGCCCCGCCTTCGCCGGCCGGAAGCAGGGAAAGTGCTCGCCACGAAGGAAATGCCCCGAAATTCCCCGAAACCCCTGAACTGCTGGATATTTTTGCCTGGCCTGGAGGAAAATACCGTGTGCGGGTTTAATATGAAACGTGTTTAGTACGAAACGGTTTTAATACGAAACGTGTTAATTAAGAAACACCCCGGATCTGAAGCTATGAAACATTAACACGTTTCGTATTAAAAACTGCACTTCCATAGGGGTTTTGAGGGGTTTTGTACTTAGAGTAAACTGGGGTTCGACACTAAAAAAAGGACGCAGTTAAATTCCGCTCCTTCGAGGGGGTCGCTCGGGGCCGTTGCTCCCTCTCGTCCCGCTCATTTAACGTACATTTAATGCCGCTTCGCCCAAACAGATTCTGTGGTTACGGTCCTTAGCTGGCCTGCTAAAGCTGTGGGACAGAGCCGACGGCGCAGCCGCTGCTAGCAGGGGCGGCCTGTGCGGGACTGACTAAGCGACGGGGGCGGGAGGTGCGCAACCGTGGCTGTTAGTCCAACAGACGGAGCTCAGCTGGCGGCGAGCAAGCGTTTGCTGGCCGACCGCGCCATTCCGCTCACGTGTCTAATGAATTGTCCCTCGCCGATTCGGCCCTAGCAAGCCAGGGACCGTAACCTCGTCCGGGCTTCCGCGGAAAGTTCCGAGCACCGCAGAGGAGCAGTGGGGGGCTGGAGACCTACTCGCCAGTCAGCCGGCCTTGAACCTCGCTGTGTACATGTGGGCTAGTGAGATAGGGTTGTACAAACGAACCGCCTCGACACAGCCCGGGTCCCTGAGGACCTTGTCCTTGTAGTAGGTAACCATGCCGTCCGCGGACCAGTCCCCCTCTTTTCACCTGGATGGGGACCATGCCCGCCTTGAGGGGGTTATAGCAACCCCTATCCTGGCGCTGTGGGTGACGAAGGCCGCCCTACCCCACCCGGAGGAGCGGCCCTCGTTGAGGCACGACAGGATCCCTGGCTTCGCCTCAGTGCCGAGGGCCTCCCTGAACGAAGAATACGTTACGCACGGGCAGAGCAGGGGTCTGTTCCCGGCCATACCTTTCAGCAGCGTGAAGACTGCGACCGGACAGTCCCTGGCCCAAGGAAGAGTATTTTATTATATTGTATTTTATTGTATTTTGTTTTACTGTATTTTATTGTATTTTATGTATTTTTCAGGCCCGAAAATTTGAAAAATAAAATACACGTGGTATGGTTCAATTTTGATGGGCTGTTCGGCACTGTCTCCCCACAGTTTAAGCAACTTCAACGGGGGAAACTCTTTTTTAGAGTGCAAGTTCACACATTTTTAGGGGTAAAACCAAAACAAACCGGTATTAGCCAGTCTTTACATTCCAGCAGAACATGCAGCAGAGCACATAGGAATGTAGGTAAAGCAAAGCGCAAAAAGTCATAACAAGATGCCAAGGAAAACTTGCTGGGCCCAGGTACATCAGAAATGCTGAATGCGTGCAGAGGGAGCCGGCTGAAGCTCAAATTAGCACGGAGTGGTTAGAGAAACGACACAGAGAAACGACGCCTAACTTTCCTGAGCATTTTCAATGATTTGGTACGAGTAGAATGCTGTGGCATCCTAAAACCAACAGCAGCAAAGGAAATCTACAAAACGGTAACAAAATGTAGCGAGACTTTTGGCCGCCAGGCTGCAAAGCTGAAGAACTGCTACTGTTACATGGTGCTTGTATTTTATTGTATTTTATTGTATTTTATTTTATTTTATTTTATTCAGGCTGAGTCAGTGTATTTTATCTTCCTTGCCCTGGCCTCGCCCGGAACCCCTTCGGGCGCGTTCGGGAGGCGCAGGGAGGGGACCAGGTTGATCTCTTCAAACGTAAGGTGCCTGCAGCACCTGCCTTGTGCCTTGGACACCCCCCACTCCACTCTTATCTCGCGCTCGCCGATGTGGACCTGCTCTGTCCTTATCGCCTGCACGCCGGTCCTCAGGAGCGGCAAGTGCTCCCCAGCAGCTGCAGGGCGGCCCGATATGCACCTGCCGCCCGAACTCGGCCAAAGATCACTCTAGGCCAAGGGGCTCGCCGCTCTCGGGGCCAGGAGTCGCGCTTGAGCGCTTCGAGGATCTTGCCGACGACTCCCGCCGAGTCGTCGAGCACCCAGCCGCCCTCGGCGCGCTCTCCGACACGATGGCGCTTATTATGGCGCATGGCGCCCTGTAACTCGCCCCTATTTTCTGGGGCTGGGAGGGCGGGAAGAAAATACGTATCCTGTTTGGTGGGTTTCGTTCTCTGCCGGAGCTTTGCACGAAATTAGCTGGCATTAAATTCCCATTAAATTCCGCTCCTTCGAGGGGGTCGCTCGGGGCCGTTGCTCCCTCTCGTCCCGCTCATTTAACGTACATTTAATGCCGCTTCGCCCAAACAGATTCTGTGGTTACGGTCCTTAGCTGGCCTGCTAAAGCTGTGGGACAGAGCCGACGGCGCAGCCGCTGCTAGCAGGGGCGGCCTGTGCGGGACTGACTAAGCGACGGGGGCGGGAGGTGCGCAACCGTGGCTGTTAGTCCAACAGACGGAGCTCAGCTGGCGGCGAGCAAGCGTTTGCTGGCCGACCGCGCCATTCCGCTCACGTGTCTATTGAATTGTCCCAATGGCTCTTATCCCAATGGACCTTGGCGCAGCGCCCGTACACTGGAGGGCGGGGAGGAAGCACTGAACGGGAGCTAGCCTCACCAACTGCGTCTCCTTCTCGATCTCAGGGGACGCGGAAGCGCCCCCGGGACTAGACAGCCTTCGGCTCTAGAGCACTTCCGCTATCGCTGCGTCGGCGACACGCTGGTCGACTTCCCTCCTCCTCGGCAGGATGCCCCGGATGGGGACCCCTGCCCAAGCGTGTAGGAGCCTGCTGGGCAGGTCCGCGATGTTATCGATCCCTGGGACCCTGTCGAACCACGCGTTGCCTCTGGACCTGGCCAGACGCTCCCAGAACAAGTGAACGGCTGTCCGTAGCTCTTTCGCCCTCGTCCTCCCTTGCACGAGGCTGCCCAGGATGATGTCGTTGTCCACCCACACCGAGACTGTATAATCGTCCTTGTCACCGAACCACAGCGCGAACGCCACCGCCACGGCCACGAACTCCAGATGGTGAATTTGCAGGTTCGCGCCTTCCTTGGGAACGGGGTGCGAGAAATACTCTACCGCTACGACAACCCCTTCGGTTATCGTGGCCAGAACCGCACCCAAGCCGAAGAGGCACGCGTCCGTGAGTAGCACGTATCTGGTTCCCTCGCCAGGCCGTATCGGGTTCAGCGGTACTGTCCTCCGGAAGCACTGCTCGTCCTCCGCCAGAGTCCTCACCCACCACCCCAGAGCCTCTTCTAGGTCGCCGCCGAGCTTGAATCCAGCGAACGTCGTTGACGCGTTTGACCTCCTGAAGATGGGTTGCAGCGGGACCCGGCCCACCCTGCCGAAGAGCGCCGACGTCGCAAACCCCAGCTTCCCCGCCAGGGATGCCGCCTCGCCGGGTGACAAGGAGTCGCGGGCCATCACGCCCTTCAACATTTGCACCAGGCCTCTTCTCCTGGGGGCCGAGATCGCCACTTCCACGCCTCGGCTCGTGATGGTGAACACGAGTCCCAGATGCCGGAAACTGTGTCCCTCAGACGTCTTGTCCTCGTTGAAGGACGTGTGGAGGATGCCCTGCAGCAGCTCCAACACGTCGGCCAGGGCGGTGCCGTCGCTGGCCTGGCATGGGGACGCAAAGTCGTCGTAGTATTGGCACAGGGGCAGCTTCAGGCCCTTGCGCACTACCCTCGCGAGGACCTTCGCGAATGCGTTGTAATGTACGACCGCCGCGGCCTCTCCGAACGACAGCCTTTCCATTCTGAAGAATCCGATCCGACCCGTCGCTGGGTCCTCGGCCACCACACACCTGCAGAGCCTGTCGTTCCTGGCGTGCAGCTGGCGGTAAGCGTCTTTGTGGTCCAGGCCCACAGATTTGAACTCGGCGCGCGGGTCTCGTGCCAATGCCTCTCGGGCGACCCTTCTGCAGACCTCCGCGTACATCCACTGTGTCCAGCTTCACAGGCGTCGCCATCCGGACGGCCTTGTTTATTAGGGCCATCCGCCCGTCGTCGCAGGCGCGCTCCTTGACCCGGGGAACGTGCTCTTCGGACTTAACTTGGCGGATCACGAACCTCCTCATGTAGACCGTGTTCGCCGGTGGATTCCGGAGCTCGACAATGAAACCCGCCTCCAGCTCCCTTTTTTTTTTTTTTTTTTTTTTTTTGGAAGAATCGTACAGGGGCCTTCGAGGCAAACTGGGAGAAATGGGCAAGACAAGCAAGTTCCAAAAGGGGAAGTTCAAATACTTCGTTTGTGGGCCGACACTCGGGTATTCTCCGGTGTCTTTTCGATTGGTGTGACTCAGTCCCTCCTGCTGCAAATTTTGTGAAATGCAGGAGTGGACTTGTCACAGCCAACCGCACAGACAGCCTTGATTTTTTTTTAAACACCAGGCCGTACAGTTTGCCAGACAAGAAACCTGGTGCCTGACCTGGTGGGTTCTCCGGGTTCACTTCTTCACAACGAAAAACGGCACAACCACGAACACAGACAGGCGCGGTTTGAACCCGCACCAGTTGCACACTGCAACCGGCGCCTGCCCCACGGCACTGGGGACTCAGAAAAACGAAAGGAGAGTCGGCTAAGGGCCTGGAAAGGCCGCGGCTCAGCCACAAGCCGCCACCTGTCACTCAGACTGGGGCCAACTAATTCAAAAAACCGGGGGCACATTGGTAACCATCCCGATTTTACCCCGCCTTCACGATGAGAGGGCCACAAGGGAGTCAAACTTGGCAAGGCTCACCTGGAAGGTGCCTCTTTGCACCGCCCCCCCCGTTCCTGCTGGGCAGCTTGGGGCAGGATCTTTTACGCCCGGGAAGGGTAGGTGCGCAGCTCGGACGCCAGATACGAAGTAAGGGGCTTTCACCCACAGCAAAGGTACTGCTTGCCTTGGCTGCGTTTCGAAAAACACGTTTCCAGGGGACACCGCGAGGAGGTGGCAAGTCAGATTTTGTCCCCCATCCCTTCGAACCGATCGCCAGACAGCCTCCTTGTTCGTCAGGGAGTCAGCGCGGATGGCCTGTGTAGACCTCGCCAATACGTCGGGCTGGCGGCGCAGCAGCTCTTCTTCGGTGATCTCGGGCTCACCAGGTGGGCCGGGCGAGTAGATTTCCTCGTAGCCCACTACTCCCGACATCGGGCAGCCCGTCCTGAGGTGGCGCAGCAGAGCGTCGGCTCCCCGAATATCCAGATCCCGCAGCATTTCTTCCAGGAGGTCCACGTGGCACGGGCCAGCCCCAAGCGGCGGAAGTTGCAGGGATCTCTTTTTCCAGCGGGTCAGGAACTCCCCACGCATGCGCTGGGTCTCCTGAACAGGTGTAGTCGCACAATACTCGATCGCCGCGGTCATGTCGTCGTCGATCTGGGGCACGTCCCTTGCCACCGGCACGGCCTCGAAAGTACAGAGGAGCAGTTGTATTCGGTGGTTTCGACGATCGACATGCACCGGGCCATGCTCCACCACATCTGCCTCCTCTCGTTCGATCTAGCGAACGCCTTTGTAGAGGAAGGCAGCGTTCTTACTTGACGGTGAGCTTGGCAACGAGTTCCACCTGAGAGATGGGGTCCCCCAAGGAACCGTGCTGGGCCCACTCTTGTTTCTATTCCACATCGATGACCTGGGGGACGCCCTCAACGCCCTCCGCGCGCGAACACTGGAAGCTGGTGCCGAGCTCACGTTCTCCCTCTTCGCGGACGACGATGGAGTAGCAGTGGTCGCCAAGACGCCCCAGGAACTTGAAACCCATGCACAAGAAGTGGTCAACGTTGTAGAGTTGTGGACAGCCCGTGCGGGCATGCAGCTGTCGAAACTCAAGACAGAAGGCGTCCTTATCCAAGCGCCAGGAGAACTGAGTCGCCAACACCCAATAGTGGTATTCGAATCCACTATGGTGGAACTGGAGATCCCGGCTGCGCAAGTACTGCGGCGAATCACCAGAAGTACACCGCACGCAGTTTGGGGAGAGGGCTCCTCGTGGCTCGAGCATCACGGGAAGCACATTCTTTCCATCAACGGCAAGAGTACGAAAACCCAGGTGACAAGAGCTGAGATCTCCGATGCGCTGAACGCCGACCCGAAAGCCCCGGTGGTAACTCTCCGGGTGGCTGTCCGCCTGCGCTGGGTCGAGAAGACGAAACTGCTGGGACTCTGGATCGATCAGGATTTCTCCTTTGTGCCACACGTCCAGAGGGTTGTCGACAATTTCTCACTCAAGTTGAACTTCCTCCGCCACCTCTCGGGGAAGTCCTACGGCTTCAGTACCCGCACGCTGCGCACCCTTTACCTTACGTATGTGCTACCGACGTTCACGTACGCCCTCGGGGTATACGGCCCCTTCCTTCTAACGCACGACTCGCCTGCGGAACCACAAGTGACGATGCTCGAACGACTTCACCGTCGGGCTCTCATCTGCGTGCTGGGGTGCAGGAAGAACCTCAACGACTTCACTGCCCAGCAAGAAGCCGGGGTACTTCCGATCCGCGCGATCATCCAAGCGCGCATAGCCGCCCTCAGGGAGAGGATGCGACACCGACCGCAGCTCTGGAACCACGAGCTGGGCCTCAAGACGACGCTCAGCGACGCGTACGATAGCATCGACAACCTATCGGGAACGCACCTATGTGGACGGGAGACCTTTCTCTTCAACCCCTTTGCCCCTTGGCAGCCTTGCCCTGACGTGGTCATAAACGCCTCGCTCCCGGGTAAGCGGGACGCCAGCAAGGCAGAAAAGTTGAGCCGGGTCCTCAGGCAGCTGAGTAAACTGCCACCGGCGGACTGCTGCGTATCTCTTCGCACGTGAAGTGTCATGCTTTCGCCTCTTTAGCTCGTCTTGATCGTCGCGCTCAGGCGCGCGTTTGGTGCTTCGCTTCTTCTTCGATTGCTCGTCGAGTTTCATCGGTTGCGCGTCGATTTCTGCTTTATCTCGGCGCCTGGGCGATGGTCGTGGCACATCGACGCGTCCTTTGCGCCTTTTCGGTACCGGCTCCGCCGCGGAGTCCGATTGCCGCTTCTTCGCTGGCGTTGGTGCCGTCTTCCCGACCTTCGCTGCTGACGTCGGTGTTGATGTTGCGGGCTCTTGCTCGCCTTCTGCTGCTTCCGGCAGAACGAGCACCACGTTCTCTCGCTTCGCCTGTAGCGTAATCGAGCGTAATAGAGTGTAGAAGAGTGTAGTAGAGCGTTGTAGAGTGTGATCGAGATTGACACTAGTATTTTGGGTTCGACCACTGGTGGACCCCTGACTGGCCCATGGGCGACCATGTTGACCACTGTCTGGCCCCAGAAGTGCCAAGCATAAGCATACGAGGGACGGAAACCGCAGGCAAGTGGGCGATGTGCATATGAGACCGGAAGCTTTCGGGGACTGCAGGCGAGTTGGTGGCGAAAAGGGACAGAAAGATCTTCGAGCGACTGTGAGCAGCCTAGCAAGACGGGATGATGAACGATGATGAAAAAAGAAGAAGCGCTAGGCCGCTCGAAAGCACACGAAATCCGCACCTTGCGTTGCAGCACTACAGCAGAAAGACGAGCTTCTTCCTCGGCTCTTGGCACTCCTCTGCCTTCCTCTTCACCAGGACAGTCCCTGGCGGGTCAGCATCCGGTAGCTCCACCGGCTGGTCAGGTAGCTCCGCCGGCGGGTCAGCATCCGGTAGCTCCACCGGCTGGTCAGGTAGCTCCCCCGGCGGGTCAGCATCCGGTAGCTCCACCGGCGGGTCAGCATCCGGTAGCTCCGAGGCCCTGTCTTCGGCTGTGCTCGTGCCTGCAGGCTTCGTCGGCTTCGGCTTCTTCCAGATGTCGAAAAGAGATCTGTAGCTGGACAGATCCTCTTTCGCGGCAGCGGCTCGCCTTTCTTCCTCTCGTCGCGCTTGAGCCCCAACTCGAGAGTCTTGCAAATGAGACCCTCGCTTCTTCTCGACCGCAGCCACCGCGGTCTTCTCCAGCAGAGCGGCGCCCTTTTCACAGCCGCTTATGTGGGCTTCGTAGGGGGCTAGCCTGAGCTTGTCCTTGTCCCCCTCCTTGGCGACGAACACCACCTTTGAGCATCCCACGCAAGATACGGTGGGCGAGATGCCTTTACCGACCTTGAAGGCCGGTTGCAGGTCGGCGCCGGTTAACTTAGCGGCTAGCTGGGCCGCTGTGTTCGCTTGCTTGCCTGCCGCCCGCTTCTCGGTTGCGTCCAGCACGACAATAAGCTGTCGTGCGTCCGCTCTGGCTGCTGCGAACAAGTCCGCCGGCCCAACGACCTCGCGGATGCCGGTGTCATCGTCGTCGAGGCGCGCGGCGGATTTCGGCAGCGTGTACCGAACGGCGGTGGGGGCTAGGGAGACAGTAAAGCCCTCCCTTCGCGCGATCGGCACCGCTGCGTCTCGTGCCTTTTTGACGTACTGCGCAAGGTCGTCACCCCCCTGCTCAACGTACAAAACGGCCTCTGCGGCCGCTGTTCGGTCCTTTTTGGTAAGGAGCTTTTTTGTGCGCTCCCCCCAAATCACCTTCATGGTGAAGCTGATCTCATTCTCGCGCGGCATCTTAGAATTCAAACCCCCTGCAATAAAGTTCACAATGAAAGATTATCAATGCAGCACGAAGCGAAGCACAACCAGATCACACGCTTGAACGCACACAACATTCGAGACAAGGCATCGAATGCACGACAGCCACTGATAGAGAACGACAAGAACGCAAGAGAGATGGGACAAACATATGACGGCATGCGTTTTCGTAGAGTCCGTACAGGCCAGATGGTTTATGTAAGAGCAGCAAGAATGAGGACGTCGTCTGAATGAAAATGAGCCTGCTGACCGCAAACAAAATTACTTGAGCAGAGGAACGAGAAGCTAAAGTGACCCATGGTTAATCAGGAGTCAGCGCTTGACGAATCGTCGGCGCTGTCGGACTCGTCGGACTCGTCAGAATTGTCGGACTCGTCGGAATTGTCGGACCCATTGGACGAGGTACTACTGCCTGACTTGTTCGATGATTTCCCAGCCTTAACCGTAGGGTTCTTTTTCCGACGTTTCACAGAGTGCTTTCCCCCGGGCTTCTCCGGACGCTTTCGCCCGACCTTGCCGTAGGTAGTCGGCAGCTTGAAGTCGGACTTGTCGAAGGCGATGATGGCTTCGAGAAGGTCGCTCATTTTGCCCTTTTTGGGAAGGCGTCGCTTCATGCTTTGACTCAATACGCATGCGCGAGTGCCGTTTTCAGCAATCTCCTTCGGGGTCAACTGCTCGATTGCCTCCAAGCGTGTCTTCGCGATCTCTTCCCTTGCATCGCGCTTGCGCTGGCTTTCATCAGCAAGATTCTGTTTTCGCTGGGTGTGTGCTTCGAACTCGTCTGCCAGGCGGTGGGACCTTTCAATGCAGTTTTCCCATGAACGGTACACCGTATCACAAAGAGTCGAAACGGCGCAGTCCCGAAGCAGCCACTCGCTGATCTCAGGTTCGTTTCCTCCTCGAATAACAGCTATACCCCTGAGTACCTCATCGGTGACAGTCTGGTTCTTGCAGTCTTCAACAGTCTGCTTCACCACACCTACAGGGGTTTCCGTTAAATTCGGATTGCAGTTCGGGGGTGCGTTGGCTGCATTCGACATGTTGATGTACTTGTCGAATTCTAGGCGCTTGAAATGCCGCACGTATTTCATTACGTGCCCAACCAGAACTTCGGCTTCCTCGGAGACTGCAGTACACTCAATTTCTTGGGGTATGTCGGACTGTCGATGGGGAGCGAGGGCGTCTTTTAAAGCTGCTGCGTATCCAGATAGCTTTGCACCAGGCTTGTCCTCGACAAGGAAAACATCTTCGAGTTCCACAACACCGAACTTCAGCTTCGACTTGGATGCGGTTTCCACCACTCGGATCTGCAACGGGACGACGCATCCGAACCAGTCCTTCTTGCCCTGCACGACCAATTTCTGAAGATCGTGGTCACCCACATTCTTGCAGAGGCAACACAGGATGCTGCACCACGCCTCCTTGACGGTGCCGAGCTGGTCAAGATGCCAAAGCAAGTGCGTCAGAGGATAGCAGAGCGACGTGAACAGCAAGCGGAGGACGCGGAGCTTCGGAAGGAACGACGTGCCCACGAGGGCCTCATACAGCTTGAGGAACCGGTTTGGCACACGCTTCTTTGCTATTGGGCTGGACGCGTACAGCAGGACTTGCCGCGTGGAAAGATAAAGCCGCGCCCACTCGGCAAGAGGTTTTCCCCGAATCTCTTCTGAAAGGCTGTAAGCTCCGGCCGTCAGTGTTGAAAACCGACCGGCTTTGACTGGTGCCCAAAACACGCCTGCTGGGCTCACGCCAGCGTTTTCTTCCAGCCAGTGGTGGAAGGCATCGTTTCCTGCGATGAAATCATACGCCAATGGAATGAGTGATCGCAAAGGAAGGTCGGTCGCCAGACATTTTTGGACGGCTTTGTCAGCAAGGTGCAGGCGATGCACGGGCTCCATGATGACCTCGTCGACGGCCCCACAGGCGTACAACTCACTAGCCGTCGTGAAGAGGCCTCTGTCTGTAACAACCTTCTTCATCCTTGGGAGCAGTGCATCGCCAGGGAGATCGAACCCCAAGGCAAGGAGCGACTCTTGCAGCTTCTGAAAGTAGTCCAGCACGTACTGGAGATACTTCGTCGTCGTTGCTGGATCCTTCTGCCGCACAAGTGCTGCAAGCACAAGCCGCGTCCTCCACCTCTGCTCCATCGTGTCCAGGTACGAGAACGTCAGGCAGAGGATATCCTTGCTCCCCGGAAGCTCTCCTGCATCCCCGGCAATGACGAAGTCACCACCCCCAAGCCGGAGCAGAAACTCCATGTCACCGAGGACAAGGTGCCTACCAAGCGCTCGGCGAACAGCCCTATCGCCTGGAACTGGCCCGCACGGAATGCCGAAAGGCCCAAGTACTAGCTGCGCTAAATTGAATATATGCGAGCTAATGCCCCACTAACGCAACAAGACGACGAGCTAATGCGAGATACTGGTACCCGAGCCCGTACGCACTCGACAACCTGCTTCCGCAAGTCAGCCCGAACTTCCTGGTCTCCAGCTGCACGGCCTGTCTCGGTCATTTTTTCAGACTAATATTCTTGTTTTTATTCCGATTTCAATATCCTGTCATCAGCACCTTTTTAGCCCCGGAAGAAGGTGCGTTAGTGGGTACGTTGAACCGACCAATCAAGATTGCCTGAGTGTTACGCCGTTAATCAATTACTGCAGTACCCCCCCAATTCACCCAAAAGTTGATCGAGTGTAATCGAGTGTAATCGACGCGTAATCGAGCTAAAGTCACTTTCAGGGGGGCTAGGTGAATTGGCTCAGATGTAACAGTGGTTTCCGGTCAAATTTGGCCCATTACATTGATGTAACAGTGGTTTTCGGTCAAATTTGGGTCATTACATTAATGTAACAGTGGTTTTCCGTCAGATTCTGCCCATTACATCGATGTAACAGTGGTTTTCGGTCAAATTTGGGCCATTACATTGATGTAACAGTGGCTTTCCGTCAGATTCTGCCCATTACATCGATGTAACAGTGGATTTCGGTCAAATTTGGCCCATTACATTGATGTAACAGTGGTTTTCCGTCAAATTCTGCCCGTTACATTGATGTAATGGCCCAAGTTTGGGCCATTACGTTGATGTTTTTGGGGAGGGGCAGTGCAACTTGGACCTGATAGAGCCGTACCGTTCGGCTGGGGGGCAAAGCCCCCCGAACCCCCCCTTATCTCGACTTTCCAGAACAAACAAAACCCATACATTTCAGCTGTGTATGGCGGTGTCGGAAGCCAAGAAGGCAGGTGGTGAAATTGGAAACTCAAAAAAAAAAAAAAATTCCCACGGGCTCGGGAGATTTGGGGGTGGATGGGTCCCCCCCCCCCTAGGGCTATGTAGGATGGAAACGTTGGAAACGTTTCCGTTTCCGTTTCCGTTTCCGTTTCCTTCTTTTTGGCGGTGGATGGAAACGCCGTTTCTTTTCAAAAGAAACGGCTGGTATGCCACTAGTATACTGGCTGAAGGTCCGACCGGAAATGTGTTCCGAACGGCGGACCCCGCAATCCAGTGGGAAACCATGGACAAGGAGGCTCCGAAAAGAGGGAGGAAAGAAGCATAAGAGTTGCGACCGCGTGGAGCAGACGCAACCACACGCATCCGGTTGTGCTGACTTTGAGGTCTGCAGCTCTTTACACCAATGGCTGTTGTGGCGACGATGCTCTGTTATGCGAGGCTGTTGGCCAACGCGCTGAAGACGATCGGGAAAGCACAAATAGACTCTACAGATACGATCGTTCAGCGCCACAGGCTACAAGACCGGGGTCTTTCGGCGGTGTAAGACAAAGAGGGAGTGCAATCAGCATCAGGAGGTGAGAAGGGCACACGTATGCCGGGGCAATGTTGAACCCGCCAGAAAAGCGATGGCCACGCAGTAACGTGTGCGTTAAACATCGCTTGCCACAGTGCACCTTGCATACGACGTCGGGTGGCAACCGTCACCGGAAGGGGCGGTGTTGTCGGAGCATAGACAACGACGGCAGGAAGAAACCACCAACAATGCAGAAGAGGACGGCAGATTCAACAAGCCCCACTCACATGAGAACGTGGGTTGGAAGCAGCAGAAGACGAAGTGGTAGGCACAGAAGAGTGGAATCTGGTGTCAGAAAACATCCACATGTGACGACATTCTGCATCATTAGCTTGTGGTTACCTATTTGCTCGTGTCAGATCGCCGACGAAAGAAAGCGGTGAGCACCGGCGACTGCTCTGCACAAACGAGGCCGCGACGACACACAAGAAGGGGCCGAGCCAAGTCGAAGAACAGCCCAGGAAGGGCCCTGAAGAGTCAGAGAGCCCGCCAGAAGACGGAGGAAGAGAAGTGCCCGCTGGTAGATCAAAAGAAGAAGGTCTGAAAGGAAAGCCAAAATTTGGCTGGAAACGGACACCCGACGGACACACAGAAGGACCCGTGAAGTGGTATCTTATAGGACCCCTCAGCATGAAGAGCCTTCCGGCGTTTCTTTTAAAAGAAACGGAAACGTTTCCGTTTCCGTTTCCGTTTCCGTTTCCTTATTTCGAAAAAACTAAAAGAAACGGCGTTTCCATCCAACTTAGCCCTAGGGGGGGTCAAAAGCTGTCAAAATAGGTCATTTTTTTGGGAACCACATAGGGGCTCCTAAGAGGCAATACAATTTGGTAAACCACCCCAGAACCGTATAGAAATGCCTAAAACATGCTTTTTGGCTGCTGAAGTGCCCCGAAAAGGCCTTTTTACGAGTGCCCAATTTTTGGACTCAGGGTGGACACCGTTTGGTACCGGTGTTCTTCTTTTTAGGTGACAACCCCAAAAATAGTGACAGCATGAACCGAAGAAGGAAAACAACACTGCCCAAACCTATGTGTTTTTACTCAAAAGACTTTCCTGAGAGTTGGGGATGGTGGGGCTTCGTAGGAGGCACCGACAAGCGACTCAATGAGGTACGGCTTCGTAACGTGCCGCCCCCTCGAGTCCTTGACGTCAGCGCCAGCTTTCGTAGTGGCCTGTGTCGTGTAGCGTGCTACCGCAGCTGCAGATACCCTGCCCTGAGCTGCTATGTCGTGGCAGTCCTATAAATCCACCGCCGAACCTTTTCGTTCAAGTCCAGTTTTCTATTTTTGTTCAAGCTCAACGTGCGTTGGGGTTAGGTACCAGAGATACACCCCGGTGACCAGTATTGTCTTCCGTGCGTGTGCAATGCGACCCTTTCGGGTGGTGTACGAAAGGCGAACTTGAATAAACGACACTGTCGCGTGCATCCCTTCAACAAAAACGTTGGAATCTGGAAAATCCCACTACGGATGATAGCATCTCATTGTTTTTCGGAAAGACATCGAACTTTGTGAATATCGCTCTAGCAGAAGTTCGGGGAAGAGCTGCTGCCTGCGGTGTCAACAGCACCTCAGCTTGCGCAAGACCCAGAGAACCTTTTGGGACGTTGTTAACCATCCAGACGAGCAACGTTCATAGCTGCCTTCCTCCTGGGTGTCGTTCGCCCTTTTGTTGCTTCCATTTGTGGCTGCCTGTACGTGATTGTAGTCTCATTTTTGCATGGTATGAACAGTGAAGCACACCCACAGGCTGCTAGCCAGTACCAAACGGTGTCCACCCTAAAACCATCAACTAATACACCCCCCCCTGGGCCATTTTCCATGAAACTTCCCCCAAAAACACGTTTCCGGGCATTTCTGAGGCGGGTTGCATGTTTTTTTAGGCTTAAACTGCCGTTAAGTCTACAGGCTGAAAATGTCACCATTTTGACGCAAAAAAAGACCTATTGACCCCCCCTCCCCCCCCCCCCCCCCCTTTGGGCGGGCAGTTGGCCCGCCCGGGTAATAATCCGGCGTCCCTGAGTAGTGTCGCCAGTTCCGGAAAGCGACAGAGCCCGAAACCCCCGGACAAGATAATACGTATCCTGTTTGGTGGGTTTCGTTCTCTGCCGGAGCTTTGCACGAAATTAGCTGGCATTAAATTCCCAGAAAATTGGCAGAAAGTCTGAACCCGTCAAAAAAGAAATAGGCACCAATTTCTTCGCCCGCATCAGCCCTTCACCCCAGCGAAGCAGATTCGACAATCCGGGCGAGTTTCGTGGTGACCTGGTTGAGTGACTTTACTGAGTTTCCGATCCAACAGGAGAGGAGGCCGACCAAGGTCTTCGTTGAAGACAGCCCCCAGGCAGTGTTGGCGGTGGCTCCCAGCTCTTGGGAGCTGGTTCTTCTGGCTCTTTGGGAGCCAGCGGGAGCTGGGTTTTTGGTGAAGATTTTGCTCGTGCGTGCAGCAGACCTTTTTTGACGATTTTTAGCTCGCGATAAGCTCCGATGAAGAGAACCGTGAAGAATAGACCCGGGACCAAGAAGTATGCGTGGTTCGCGGGTCTTTACGAGATGCAGGGCACCGGACATGGAAACCACCAGGGTTTTGACGGGAAGGACGGGAATCGATCCCCTGGGTGGTGCCGTTTTTTTCGCTGTCCACGGAGCAGACCTTTTTCGACGAATTTACGCTCGCGATCAGCTCCGATGAAGAGATCCGTGAAAATTAGACCCGGGGATTACAAAACATGTGCGTGGTTTGTGGGTCTTTGGAAGAGACAGGGCCCCGGCACTGAAACCACCGGTGTGCATCGAGAAGGACGGGAATCAATCCCCCGAGTGGTGACATATTTTTGCTGGTCCACGTAGCAGACCTTTTTCGGCGATTTTTTGCGTGATCAGCTCCGATGAAGAGATCCGCAAAAAATAGACCCGGATATCCAAAAAAAATGTGCAAAGGGTTTCTCGCATTTTGGGGGAATTTTGAGATGGCTTTTTATTGTGCCCTGCTGGCTCCCGCTGGCTCTTTCCAGCTCCCGAGCTGGCTCCAGCTCCGAGAGCCACCGCCAACACTGCCCCAGGCCACCGGTTGCGGGGACAACGTTCTCGCCGAACTCCATCGCAACTTCAACGAATGTCTCGTACTGAGTGAATGCGCAGTTGCATCAACGTTCTGACTTCGCTGGTTTTGACCAAGAGCTTGAAGAACTGGCAAACGATGAATGCGTTGCTGTGGAGGTGGATACGGTTCATGCTAGTCTTGGGGCTGGCGAGCACGAGAAGAAGCTGTATGGTAATCACCTGGAGAGGCTTTACTCCTTCTTTAAAAAGGGCAACTCCGCCTTTGCTTGCTGCCCTTCCATACGACCGGCTTACCCTGCCCGGGCTGCCCACACGGGATCCGTGTGAGTCCGTGTAGAAGTATTTCTATTCCGTGCGATCCAACCGGAATCCGTAGGAGAGCAACGACAAATATAACATGTAGTACCGGAGGTGCACTCCAACTCAACTAATACATCACAGGTGAAGTGCGGATATCCAAATTTGAAACTGAACATCATCTGAGCAGTTTACCACTTACCGGTATCATTGTGCTGTCCTCTCTGCGTCACAAGCTGTACAAGCTGTACAGTCCATGCTCCATCCCGCTGGTAATCCCGTTCTGTGAGGGGTCTTTTGTTACACTTGACTACTTGCAATGTTTGCTCCACTCACCGCAGTGGATGATTCGCAGTGACATGGATGTAGAGCGCATGGAGGCTTGCCCAACTCTTTTCAGCACAACTTGCTATCACCGAGCGTGACACTGCCGGTGCGTTCACACTCGTCGATACAGTGCTGTTGACCAGCTGTCTGCACTCGTTCGCTCATTTCCCACACTGTAGACCTACTTTTCCGCACTGCTGACCTTGGGGTTCTAGTAAGCTGTTGACCATCTGTCAAGGGAATGAAGGCAAAGGTGATCCTGAAGACGTCTTTAGCTGTGGGTTTGCGGGTGAAGGGCACAGCTGCAAGATGAGAAGTAAGTAAGAAAGTGTGTCATTTGCTTCACTTAGCACACTGTCTTCCTTTTGCGTGTCATGGCAGTTGTACCCTTCATTTTTCCAGGGCACTCAGGGCGGTAACCGTTCTCATGCTTGAAATACAGATGCTGTGTGTCTTGTTCGCCGCCGCGACCTGACGAAAGCTAGGAAATCGTCTGCCTTGGTACTTCTGAAAGTGCCTTGCAGAACATCTGCTGCTCCCCCTGAATCGCCCACGAATGCGCCCGGAAACCAAAACTTCGCTACGCAAGAAAAATAGTTGTGTACAAATATATGTAAGAAGAGTAGCTCTTAAAGGGAGCAGAAAAGTCAGGTGACAGACAGGAAAGGATTCTTACGAATCTTTTGTTAACCCGGTCTTATTGCACTTGATTCGAGGAAGTTTGAACCTGATAGCAGGGACGATGCCCGATTCTAAATCGAAGTCGGCGAAAAAAGCGTTGGTGCAAGCCCGTCACAAAGCTGGGCTTGGTAAATATGAAGAAGCAGAAGCTCAGTTTCTACGATGCGCTTCCCTTTGCAGTGCAGCATTGCCAGCTTCCGATCCAGCGGTAGCCTCTGTACATGCTGAAGTTGCAAAAATGTGGATGGCACAACACCAATTCAGTCGCGCAGAATCTTACTTCCAGCTCGCTCAGCAGGTCTGCCAGGAAGGTGTGCGCCTGTGTCTGTTCGCAAGCTTTAGAAAGCCAAGGCCGAAATCAACGCAATTCGTTCCGTGTTCAAGAACCAGACGAAACAACCCGCACTTCGGGTTTGCTGGCACTTTGGGAGCACAGTTTTCTCTGTCAAAAACAATGCGAAACTACGTAAATTTTATTTTTAGCCACATGCAGGTTTGCAGTGTGTGAGGAAACTGAACCGACCAAGTAGGACCTACTGATCATGATCATTGCCAAATGCCACCTGAAACCACGTCCAGGATTTGGGCTCAGGGTAGTGCGGTCAACGAAAACTCTAGTTCCCCTACTAAACCCTAGTGCCCTTTCTACTTTCTCCTACTCTCGCGGTGTACGGCTTCTTTCCCCACCTTCTCAGGTCTCGCGCAGCAACCGCAAAATCAACCTTTGCGAGAGCAGCATCGTCGAATCTTACGCGGAATCGCGTTCCTCTACTACCTGCAAGGCTCAGTTCAGCACACTAAAGAAGCCGAGACAAACGAAAAGTGGATCCTTGCCGAACTTGCATATAAGAAGGTCATCGAAATTACGGAGCGTGAACTTGGGCGAAAAGACGAAGAGCTTATTGAACCACTTCGAAATCTGGCATCCTTATATGTCAAGACTGGTATGTGTGCGTTTTATGTGTCACGAAGACACTTGCGAATCGCAGTTTTTCGCGTGCGTGCTCGCAAACTTTCACCATGCAATCGACATTACCTGCGATCACAAACAGGAAACTATCACATGAGCGAAACGTTCTTCCGGCGTTGCATTGGAATTCAGCTCGTAAACAAAGGTATCCGGCACAGCTCCTTGACAATGACAAGGCAACAGCTGGCGATTGTGCATGAGCGAAAGGAGCAGGAGAAATACGAAGACGCGGCTTTGAAAATTCAGCAAGGGCGCAAAATATTGATGGCCAAAAAAGAAGCAGAATTAAAGCGGCAGACGCGCCTACAAGCAGCTGAAACACTACATCGCTCCCCAACCGCTTTCGTCTTGCCTGGAGCTTGCGATTCACGTATGATTTGCTCCTGCCAAAAGCCGTTTTGAAGAAGTCTATGATATTTTGACCGGCAATTGTTGCGAAACAAAGATTGGTCCTCTATTACAGTTGGCCAAACAAAAGCTGTCGATTCTTGTACCGTATTTGTAAAAAAGACGTACCGGAAAAAGTCACAAGAAATTCCCCCAGAGCCCGCGTACATCTTTTCCCCGGTACGTCTTATTTCCGGTACATAATAATTCATACGCCCTCTCCGCTTCTTCTTCTGGAGACCTCGCTTACACTCTCTAGATATGCCGCACCAGCGGAACTTCGAAAGCGCAGCATATTGAATCGCCAAAAAGGTCGAAACTACCGGTGCAATTATGTTGCGGGGTATGTGGTGAAAACCCCGGAACTGCGGGTATTGATTACTTTCAGGCATCAGGCAGTGGAACAAGGAAAACTGAAATGGCAATTTCGATTTCCATTACGTGGATCCACGTCCCGAACTCTGGAGGGACGAACCACATACATATTTTTTGGTCCCCGGGTCTATTTTTCGCAGATCTCTTCATCGAAGCTGACCTCGAGCAAAATCGTCGAAAATGGTCTGCAACGTGGACCAGCGAGAAACAGTCCAACCCAGTGCATCGAACCAGCGCACGCACCGACCTCACCGGTGTGCCGCACCGCACCGGCCCGCTACACTGGTCTTGATTTGATCCTGTATGTGGCTGTGTTGCAGGAAAGGCAGTTGCGTAAGCACACTCTGTTACAAATTCCAGCAGAGCCCAACCAAGCGGGAAAAGTCAGGCAAACTACCATCACCCTATGAACGCACTCCAGAACTGGGATGGCGGGTACTGAAGAACAGGGATGCTGCAAAATCTGCGGTGCGAAAACCTGGAGAAAGGTTGCTTCGTTTCCTCAGCCCGTGTCGCGTATGCTCGAAGTGAAATAGAGACTGGCACAAGAGGAGTTCATCTGTTTGAAGTGCCTCCAGGAGTGTGGTGCCACGCTAGGCTGAATTTAATGGAGTGCACAATGTTCGACAACCTGTGTGTGGACTTATTCATTTCAATACTGCACACAACAACACAGCTGCCAAGGCATTCTCACATACACTGCCGGGATACTACTTCGTGACTCCGGACTTTGCTGACTGCGACCCTACAGATGAAATCTTTCACGGCGATGCAGCAACGTCCCGATATCATGCTGATCACTGCGGTCTCACTGAGCACGATCCGGACAAAGAAGTCAATCTTCCAAACACAATTACCAATGCTGAGAACTATAGCCTCCATCGTTACACAACCATGCAAACTCAAGTACATTCGCAAAAGATGTCTGAGCGTGCTGTGTCCCTCACACAAGAAGAACTCGAACTTCTTCAGACCTTTCCAGCTCTGAAGTCCGGAATCGGGAACATGTTGTTGAAGCACACATGATTCAAACGATAGTATTGCTGTGTCTCGACCGTTTCCTGCTGCCCTGAAACCTGAAGAAACGAAGTACGCAAGAACTCCGCACAAACTACGCAATACGGGGTAGGGCTACATATCTGCTGCGCCCTGCGCCGGTCTTTACCGTGCGCATCTGGTTATACTCCATATGCAGCTGGTGGCTAACTGAGTGTCCTACCAAAGTCCAGTACACTCATAAATTGAAGCCCTTGCCGTTTCACAAACCCCGCAGGAACTACGCAATACGGGGTTTTCGGGGTGCCATTAGTATCAAAACCAACATCGACGGAACCAACAACAACAACAAACAGTGTTATTCGCACTAGACCGACAGCACCAGGTTCCTGTTCTCAACATAATTTGGTCCGTCTGATGCAGCACGCGCTCAAAGAAAGAAGATGACAGGAACAAATAAAAGCATAACCACAGCATCCAGAAAAAGAAAAGGTGCATGGGAATTCACGCATCTGTTGCGGCAAGCGAAACTTTATGAACCTGATGCCAGTACCACAATATCATCGGGTCGTTATTGTTGGCGACGATGGAGGCAAAGAGCTTCAAGTAGCAGTGACACGCCTGCAAGGAACTGTTTTGAGGCGACGACAGTGGACCGCTCGAGGCGAGAAAGCAGCAGCAAACCAACAACACAACCCCGATCGGTGGGAAGAAGACTCTTTTGGGTTCTGCCGAGTAGAAGGCAGCGGCCTAGACGACTTTCATGAGTGTCTGTCAACATACCGCTCAGACATGAAGGACTTGCGTGATGTGAGCTCAAATGGGAATTGTCGATCAGCATCCAAGCACCGACTTGACATTTTGGACAAGAAGTGTACCATGTTCCGGAACCTGAACCGCGACATTGAAGCTGTGCAGGAAACAGCGAGTAAGATACCTTACCTGAGCTTGTCAAGACCACTTTCTGATTCGCATTCGCTCCACATTGCAGGGAAGGCATCTGGTACAAGGCACGTACCGCCTGAAGTACCCACAAAGACCACATTTCAGTTCGGGAAAGCTACATTCTCGTTTCTACCGACAGCTGTGATTCCTTACTACGTCACAGGCAGTGTCGACGGACCTCCTTGCATTCGCAAGCTTTGTCAACAACACCCAGACAAAACACAGTTTGTGCTATTATTCCGCAAACGCCCACATGATATCACCCCCCTTCGACAGTTTCTCCGACTTGCACTACTGCAATTCTGGATTGGTGGCCTCCCCCTGAGCAACGCATGTCGTGTAATCACGTTCCTCCACGAAGGTACACCAGAGAGCGAAGAAATGCCGTATTTAGACCACGAGATAACAGCCGACACCCCAATTGGAATCATTCCCGACGCAATATTTTCACTTATTCTATGGTATGGACTGCAAAGCATCAACGAAAGGCTGGCAAAAAGTTCTTTTCGATCGAAGCTGCACTTGTCTGTCTTTGCGGAGCATCGAGATCACCTGCTAGCGGCTGCAATGTTGGGTCGAGCGGTATACAACTCGCTCCCACTTACGCGGTATCCTGTGCTGCAATATGTCTTCTTTTTATCCAGGATGCGCGTGATAGCCAGCCCGGTTTGGGAAAGTAGAAGGTACGGGATTGAGCTTTCACAGCATCCTGTTACACGATTCTTTTCATACGGTATAAAGGTGTCAATAGCAGCAGGTTGGGGCCCCGAGATTCCGAACGCTGATGCCGGATCTGAAGTGCCTGTTGTGGAGGAGATTTTAACAACTTGTCGCACATTTTCTATGACCACGATCGATGCTTTTGAACTTGCCAAGAACTCCTTCGATGTCTTGAAGGCCAAGATAGTTCCTCCAGAGCGCTACCATTTCCGGAAGTTCACTTCAGATACTGAACATTCCATCATTGCAGAAATTAGCTACCGAACAGGCTCCGCTGCTGGGCTTCTTCTGTCGTCTGCACCTGTGTATTCTTACTCCAACTTCCTGGCGGAGCAAGCTTATATGCGAGGTCATGCTGATACAGAGTCGTACATTCACATTGGGCGTCTCGATATTAATGGACCTAGCGAGAAACCAGGTTCAGTTCTGACAGCCGGTGCTGAAAAGATAAAGCATGCCCTTGGTTTAAGGTGGAAGTACATGAGAGAAGGACTCATTCCGGGTGGCACTGAAATTGCGCTTGTGACTGCTGATGCAGTCTCTGGTTGTTTGGGCAAATACTTTGCGAAAACTGGAATCTTTAACCCCTGGGCTGGGGACAAAGGCGAGAATGCAGTGTTAAGTGAATATATTCGCGACTACAATGTGTTGTGCGAGACTAGTTCTGCAAGTTGCGCAAACATTTTTGCGAAAAGGCGCTTGGCAATGTTGTCCCACAAGTTTGCCATTCACAGTGCATTGTCAGGCCTTCAAGAATCTGGTGCCGACGCAGTAGGGCGGGTTGTGTCTGTCTATGACAAGAGGGACTTTCACAAAACTATTATTGTTGACACCCACGTGCACATGGCTGGTGGCATGACAGCGTCGGATCTCCTGGAGTTCATCAAGAATAAAGTCAGGTATCAGGGGGATGATGTTGTTGCAGTACAAGGATCGAAGGAAAAGCAGCAGGTGGTAACTCTGGCAGATATGATGAAGAAATTGAATGTGTCCGCATCGGAGTTGACAGTTGCATCCCTAGGTGTTCAAGCGGATGCTACCGTGTTTGAGCGCTTTGATAACTTCAATTCCAAATACTCCCCTCTTGGCAAGAGTGATTTGCGTACTCTTTTTCTCAAAACGGACACTGCTCAACCTGGTGTAAAAGATGTGCTGGAGGGTAGGTACTTCAGTGAGTTGGTAAAGAAAACGTTCAGGAATCAGGCACCTAACCACTACACCGAATTTCGATTGTCCATCTATGGAAAGTCCAGTGATGAATGGACACGTCTGGCAGATTGGCACACACTCCATGGCATGAACAGCACCAAGAACAAGTGGATGGTACAAATACCCAGATTATATGCTGTGCTCAAAAAGTCGGGGCAAGTGAAAACATTTGCTGATGTGCTTTCTAATGTTTTCGAGCCTTTGTGGCAGGCCTCTCTGTATCCTGGCAAGCATGCACGACTTGACCACTTCCTCAAGCATATTTCTGGTTTTGATAGTGTGGACAGTGAACATGAAGTGGACACAGAGATGCACCTCGATAGAACCCCCTCACCAGGGGAGTGGACATCCCCACAGAACCCACCGTATGCATACTGGATGTTCTTTATGTGGGCAAATACAACAACCCTCAACCACTTCAGAAAGTCGAAAAAGCTGTCAACGTTGTCATTTCGACCCCACTGTGGTGAATGTGGTGACCCACGTCACCTTGCTGCAGCTTTTCTGACAGCAACTGGCATCAACCATGGAATCCAACTCCGTCTTGCACCTGTCCTTCAGTACTTGTACTACTTGGCTCAAATTCCAATCGCAGTCTCACCCATTAGTAATAACAGTTTGTTTCTTGATCTTGAGCAAAACCCTTTTCCTGAGTTCTTTCAACGAGGTTTGAGTGTCAGCTTGTCCACAGATGATCCTCTGTTCTTTCATCAGACACAAGAGCCTCTGGTAGAGGAATACTCAGTTGCATCTAAGCTTTGGCGTCTCAGTAGCACAGACCTCTGCGAAATTGCTCGTAACAGTACTAGACATTGTGGGTTTGACCATGCCATGAAGTCTGATTGGGGAGGACCTCTCTACTTCCTCGACTCGTCGATTGCAAATGATATCAGGAGGACACATGTACCAGACACGAGGATTGCTTATCGCTTCGAGACATACCATGATGAATGCTTCTATCTGAACCGGGTGCGAGAAGTTCCTGGAGTTCCGCCACCTAAGGCAACTGTCCGCTTCGTAAAGACCCTCAACGAAGAAGATGCTATCTTGGCAAGTATGAACCTGTCCCGCAAGCAGCTGTTAGCTGAGAAGATGCCTAAATCCTTCGATGCCAAGTTGTAGGCAGTACATTCCTGTTGCCTGTTCTCACCAAATTCGTTTGCTCTCATTGTGATAAACATGTCTACATTGCACGAAAAGACCTTCATCAAAATTGCAGCAGATTCCTGCTGCGAAAGTGCTTGAGGTGGCCTGCATGCTCATCATCAGAAATCTGTTATGGGCAACATAGCGAGGACAGGCCCACTCACCCACAAGCACACCTTGTGTTCTGCATGCAGAACATACGGAATTCCGGACAAGGTTGCAGACCATTAGCAAAGCAAAAGAAGCATTTACAGGAGCAAAGCAATGTAGATCTTCTGGTACAGAAGACACACTGCTTATACTTTACCCGAAGACAATCAGTGTGCTTTGCTCCTCTTCCCCCCAGTGTTGTAGACCCAAAATGACCCGAAAAGTGACAAGAAACGACCCGTGAACCAGTTTTTGGCCCTTTTGGGCCAATTTTCTTTTGTCAAAAAGTGCCCTGAGAAAGCACGGGTTCGGACAGACGGACAGACAGACAGACGGACACCGTACACACAAACTAATAGTAACCACCAAAGTCCGAAAAAGTGCGAAGAAGTGACCCAAAATGACCCGTGAACCAGTTTTTGGCCTCCTCGTGGATTGGATTGATTCTCAGTGTTTGTAGCCTTCCTTCTAGATACGGCCTCTTCGTGAAGAGGCCGACTCGAAAGAGAGCGAAAAACGCAACAAAAACAGGAAAAATAACACCAAAGAACAAGTTCACAATGAATGGCGACCCGCAAACCCGCACTCGGTGGCCCTAGCGGGCCCCCTCGTGAATCCCGAACCTTTGAAAGAAGGCGGCCGTCTTGTCCAGGAAAGGGGGCCTCTCATCTATGGGAGGCCCGACTCGAGCAAGAAGAAGTTGAAACCATTCAAATTGAAACGACAAAAAAGGTAATAAAAACAACTGGAAGAACATGACACCAAAATAAAAGATGGCGGGATGACGAGGCTCAATGACAGTTGTTTTGGCGCCCACCGGAAACAATGAAGTATGCCATTTTTTTTTGCGATTAAGTGAACAGGTGCAGATAGCGGTGTGTGTGCTCAATTTGATGATGGTTTTGACCGATGCATCTGAAGAAACCCTCACAGGAATTCGAAGTTCAGACGAACGACGTTCTTTCGAAGATCGGAACTTCCCCCCCATTTCGACATCAGGAGAGCGGGTACTCATCGCATTGTTGAGAGCTCCTTTGGCAAGGTGGCCCTGTGAACTGCAGAAAACTCTTCAAAGGGATCAAGAGTCACACAAAGGATATTCCTCATCATCCTCCGCTTCTAAGTCCAGACGATGGCTCATTGCTTGTTTGACATGAGGGACAAAAATCTGACCTGCACCTCCTGGTGGTGTTCCTCGGAAACGCGCTGCAAGCGCGGCAGACGCAGGCAGTCTTTGTTGTTTATCCAACTGTCTTTCCCGCAAACCCGCACTCGGTGGCCCTGCGGGCCCCCTCGTGCATTTGATGGATTCTTAGTGCTTCGATGTGGGCCTTCTTGTCCAGGTTCGGCCTCTTGTGTGAAGAGGCCGACTCGAAAGAAAACAGGATTCAGCACACACAACGCAAACAGGAACTAGAAGAAGAAAAGAAATTCACAAGATGGTTCGGGTCGGAGTTGTGCTTGAAAAATCTGGTGTTCGAGAGTTCGTGTGGAAGCAGTCAAGGTATGTGAAGTTACGAGTCAGCGATAAGGTTCTGACAGAGCTATGGGTACATATTTTTGTTGATATTTTGACCGATGCATCCAACGAAACCGTCACAGGAATTCGAAGCTCCTACGAACGACGTTCTTTCAAGGGTCGCAACTTCGGGAGAACGTGCCCCCCCCATTTCGACATGCAACAGTTGCCTATCACGTTTTCGGTGTCTCACAGGAATTCGGAGCTCATGCGAACAGTGTTGGGGGACAAAATCTGACTTGCCACCTCCTCGCGGTGTCCCCTGGAAACGTGTTTTTCGAAACGCGGCCAAGGCAAGCAGTACCTTTGCTGTGGGTGAAAGCCCCTTACTTCGTATCTGGCGTCCGAGCTGCGCACCTACCCTTCCCGGGCGTAAAAGATCCTGCCCCAAGCTGCCCAGCAGGAACGGGGGGGGCGGTGCAAAGAGGCACCTTCCAGGTGAGCCTTGCCAAGTTTGACTCCCTTGTGGCCCTCTCATCGTGAAGGCGGGGTAAAATCGGGATGGTTACCAATGTGCCCCCGGTTTTTTGAATTAGTTGGCCCCAGTCTGAGTGACAGGTGGCGGCTTGTGGCTGAGCCGCGGCCTTTCCAGGCCCTTAGCCGACTCTCCTTTCGTTTTTCTGAGTCCCCAGTGCCGTGGGGCAGGCGCCGGTTGCAGTGTGCAACTGGTGCGGGTTCAAACCGCGCCTGTCTGTGTTCGTGGTTGTGCCGTTTTTCGTTGTGAAGAAGTGAACCCGGAGAACCCACCAGGTCAGGCACCAGGTTTCTTGTCTGGCAAACTGTACGGCCTGGTGTTTAAAAAAAAATCAAGGCTGTCTGTGCGGTTGGCTGTGACAAGTCCACTCCTGCATTTCACAAAATTTGCAGCAGGAGGGACTGAGTCACACCAATCGAAAAGACACCGGAGAATACCCGAGTGTCGGCCCACAAACGAAGTATTTGAACTTCCCCTTTTGGAACTTGCTTGTCTTGCCCATTTTTCCCAGTTTGCCTCGAAGGCCCCCGTACGATTCTTCCAAAAAAAAAAAAGGAATTCTCAATGGGTGGTCTTGGGGTTGGGGGACAAAATCTGACTTGCCACCTCCTCGTGGTGTCCCCTGGAAACGTGTTTTTCGAAACGCGGCCAAGGCAAGCAGTTCCTTTGCTGTGGGTGAAAGCCCCTAACTTCGTATCTGGCCTCCGAGCTGCGCACCTACTCTTCCCAGGCGTAAAATCGGTCAGCAAGAAAGCAGCAGCAGCAGCAAGGCAGCAGCAGCAAGGCAGGCAGCAGTAGAAGCAAGACAGCAGCAGGAAGGCAGCAGCGGCAAGGCAGCAGCAGCAAGGCAGCAGCAGTAGAAGCAAGACAGCAGCAGGAAGGCAGCCGCAGCAAGGCAGCAGCCGCAGCAAGGCAAGGCAGCAGCAGCAAGGCAGCAGCCGCAGCAAGGCAGCCGCAGCAAGGCAGCAGCCGCAGCAAGGCAGCAGCCGCAGCAAGGCAGCCGCAGCAAGGCAGCAGCAGCAAGGCAGTTGCAGCAAGGCAACAGCGGCAAGGCGGCAGCATCGCGATGGCAGCAGCAAGGCGGCATCAGCAAGGCAGCACCAGCAAGGCTGCAGCAGAAGCAAGCCACCAGCAACAAGGCAGCAGCGGCAAGGCAGCAGCAGAAGCAAGACAACAGTGGCAAGGCGGCAGCGGCACGATAGCAGCGGCAAGGCGGCATCCGCAAGGAGCAGCGGTAAGGCGGCAGCAGGAAGAGCACCAACAGAAGGCAGCAGACAGAATAGGAGCTTTCAATTTAAAGAAACATAAACAGAAAATCAAAACACAGACGAAGTTTGTTTGAAGCGCTTAAGGTGGAAATCGAAGCTTGCAATGAACATCAGTCTTTGCAAGCCTTTCCATTTCGAAGTGGGGAAGGTCGTTGACTGCAGTGTTTGGTTTTCCGAGAATTCCACAGCTTCGGAGAAAGGCAGCAGAGCAACAGGAGCAGCAGGAGCAAGAGTAGCAGCAAGAACAGCAGCAAGAGCAGGAGCAAGGCAGCAGCAAGGCAGACAGCAACTTTCAGTTCAAAGAAATCTAAACAGGTAATCAAAACACAGACGAAGTTTGCGAATCTGGGCTTCGATGAAAAATGCAAGCCTTTCCATTTCGAAGGGGGGGAAGGTCGTTTACTGCAGTGTTTGGTTTTGAGAGAGTTTCACAGCTTCGATGAAAGGCAACAAGAGAAGCAGGAGCAAGAGCAGCACCAGCACAAACAGCAGTGAGCAGCAAATCAGCAGGAAGTAAACAGTTACTGTGTTGTTGGCGGGATTGTCGCAGCTTCAGGGAAATCAGCAACAGCAGCAGGAGCAAGAGTGGCAAGGCAGCAAAAACCCCATCGAAGTCAAGTGAAGGTTGCTTTAAGCCTTTTGTCCACACTTTTCTTCTTATTGTAAAGAAATAAAAAGATGTCCCAGTTCTGGCATGGCAGGCCCCTTTTGGCCCAAAAACAGGTAGCCACCGTTGTCAGCACATGGGACTTTCACTCATTCACCTTTTTTGCAGCAGCAGCAACATCAGCAAGACTGAAGCACCAGCAGGGAGCAGGAGCAGAAGCAGCAGAAGCAGCAGAAGCAGCAGAAGCAGCAGAAGCAGCAGAAGCAGCAGAAGCAGCAGAAGCAGCAGAAGCAGCAGAAGCAGCAGCAGCAGCAGCAGCAGAAGTAGCAGCAGAAGCAGCACAGCTTTAGCAGAAGTAACAATCACAGCATCAGCAGAACCAAACCAGGAACCCAAAACCTTGGGAGGAAGGATGGGAGGGGAAAATGGCCATTGGTTGTCTCTTGTGTGCGTGCTTTGTCCTATCTTTGAAGGGTTGAAAGGAAGCTGCACTTTGCAACGCGGGAGTACCTGTCGAGCCAGTCAGCAAGATCAACCCGTGCCACTATGCCAGCATTTTGGATCAGATGCGAGCCCCTCCATAGGCTTTGTTGAGCGTCCTTGACGTTCATGCTTTGAGCAACTCCTGCAGGCAGTTCCTCGCAACTGGCCGAAAAAACTTTGTCTCACGACATTGTATGTGGCTAACCGCAGTGGAAACGAAACAGGAGGAAGCAAACCTTTCGAGGTCTGCGTGTTCATAGTTCTGATGATCCCTAATCGGTGGAAGTTTTGGGCAGATTAGAGACAGACAAAGCACACACATAGCAACAATCTTTGGCACGGGGACTTTGATACTTGGGTATATTTTTCGAATTTTCAAGTTTTGGAAAAAATACCCGCAAACCCGCAAACCCGCAAACCCGCAAACCCGCACTCGGTGGCCCTAGCGGGCCCCCTCGTGAATCCCGAACCTTTGAAAGAAGGCGGCCGTCTTGTCCAGGAAAGGGGGCCTCTCATCTATGGGAGGCCCGACTCGAGCAAGAAGAAGTTGAAAC
The DNA here is from genome assembly GCA_030068145.1 of Diplonema papillatum. Taxonomy (NCBI): domain Eukaryota; phylum Euglenozoa; class Diplonemea; order Diplonemida; family Diplonemidae; genus Diplonema; species Diplonema papillatum. Next base: position 17,691 of record JAPJBO010000085.1, on the reverse strand, counting down.
CATTCAAATTGAAACGACAAAAAAGGTAATAAAAACAACCGGAAGAACATGACACCAAAATAAAAGATGGCGGGGTGACGAGGTTCAATGCCGGTTGTTTTGGCGCCCACCGGAAACAATGAAGTATGCCATTTTTTTTGCGATTAAGTGAACAAGTGCAGAGAGCGGTGCGCGTGCTCAATTTGATGATGGTTTTGACCGATGCATCTGAAGAAACCCTCACAGGAATTCGAAGTACAGACGAACGACGTTCTTTCGAAGATCGGAACTTCTTCCCCATTTCGACATCAGGGGCACTCATCGCATTGTTGAGAGCTCCTTTGGCAAGGTGGCGCTGTGAACTGCAGGAAACTCTTCAAAGGGATCAAGAGTCACACATATTCCTCATCATCCTCCGCTTCGAAGTCCAGACGATGGCTCATTGCTTGTTTTTGACATGAGGGACAAAAATCTGACCTGCACCTCCTCGTGGTGTTCCTCGGAAACGCGCTGCAAGCGCGGCCGACGCAGGCAGTCTTTGTTGTTTATCCAACTGTCTTTGCCTGATGATTGATCAGGATTCTTTGACAGGTTTGGACAGTTTCCTGTTCAGCCAAACGATACCATTCACGTGTCACGCTGTTCGTTAATTCTGGTGCCGCTTGCTGGTCATTCATTGGCTGTCATTGTTGGAACGATCTCTGGCGATTGGCAGTCGTTCTGGTGCCAATCCTTGGCCATTGGCTGTCAATCTGGCACCGTTCTGCAGTCATTTGCCGTCCTTCAAACAAAGGTGCTTTGGACATTTGCAGTCGCTCTAGTACCGCTCTTTGGCGGTTCGCTGTCATTCAGGCGCGGCTCTTTGGGCATTTGTGGTCATTCTAGCTCTGTTCTTTGGTCGTTGGCAGTCATTCTGGTGCCGCTTGCTGGTCATTGGCTGTCAGTCTGGCACCGTTCTGCGGTCATTTGCCGTCCCTCAAGCAAGGTGATTTAGACATTTGCAGTCGTTCTCGTACCACTCTGTGGCTGTTCACTGTCATTCTGGTGCCGCTCTTTGGTCATTGGCTGTCATTCCTGGGCGGTCTCCAGCCTGTTGCAGTCGTTCTCGCGCCGCAGTTTGGCCATTTTCAGTCATGCTGGCGCTGCTCTTGGGCAATTTGCAGTCGTTCAAGCGCCGTTCCGCTCTTTGGCCGACCGCCGTCCTTCAGGCTCTATGGGCATTTGTAGTCGTTCTGGCGGCATTCTTTGGTCATTGGGAGTCGTTCTGGCGCCGCTCCTTGGCCATTTGCTGGCATTCTGGCACAGTCGTTCTGGTACCGCTCGATGGCCGTTCACTGTCATTCTGGTACCGCTCGTTGGTCATTGGCTGTCCTTCCTGGGCGATCTCCGGCCAGTTGTAGTCGTTCTCGTTCCGCAGTTTGGCCATTGCAGTCGTTTCAGCGCCGCTCTTGGTCCGTCATTCAGGTGTGACTCATGGGCATTTGTGGTCATTTTAGCGCCGTTCGTTGGTCATAGGCAGTCATTCTAGTGCCGCTTGCGGGTCATTGGCTGTCATTCTGGGGGCGATCTCTGGCAATCTGCAGTCGTTCTGGCGCATTCCTTGGCCATTGGCTGGCATTCTGGCACAGTCGTTCTGGTACCGCTCTATGGCCGTTCACTGTCATTCTGGTGCCGCTCTTTGGTCATTGGCTGTCCTTCCTGGGCGATCTCCGGCCAGTTGCAGTCGTTCTCGTTCCGTAGTTTGGCCATTGCAGTCGTTCTAGCGCCGCTCTTTTGCCCGTTCACTGTCATTCAGGCGTGGCTCATGGGCATTTGTGTAATTCTAACGCTGTTCATTGGTCAATGGCTGTCATTCTTGGGGCAATCCCTGGCGATCTGCAGTCGTTCTGGTGCCGCTCCTTGGACATTGGCTGTCATTCTGGTACCGTTCTGCGGTCATCTGCTGTCCTTGAAGGAAAAAAAGACAGGTGTTATGGACATTTGCAGTCGTTCTCGTACCGCACTTTGGCCGTTTGCTGTCAGTCGGGCATGGCTCTTTGGACATTTGTGGTCTAGCTCCGTTCATCTGTCATCTGTCATTGCCGCCCACAGTTGCAGTCGTTCTTGCGCCGCTGTTTGATTATCGGCCAATTTGCAGTCGTTCTTGGGCCGCTCTTTATCATTCAGACGCGACTCTTTGGGAATTTGAGGTCTTGCTATCGAGCCGTAGCGTGATGAGCAGCAGACAGGAGGAGCAGCAGCTAGAAGATAAAACAGCTAGAGGGGCAGCAGATAGAGGAGGAGCAGCAAGAGGAAGAAGCAAGAGGAGCAGCAGCTAGATGATAGAACTGCTAGAAGGGCAGCAGGTAGAGGAGCAGAAGCAGGAGGAAGAGCTACAGCAAGAGGGGGAGAAGGAAGACGAGCCGGAGCAAGATGAGCAGCAGCTCGAGGAGCAGCAGCAAGAGGAAAGAAGCAAGATGAGCAGCAGCTAGAGGATAGAACAGCTAGAGGGGCAGCAGATAGAGGAGCAGAAGCAGGAGGAAAAGCTACAGCAAGAGGGGAAGAAGGAAGATGAGCAGGAACAAGATGAGCAGCAGCTCGAGGAGCAGCAGCAAGAGGAAAGAAGCAAGATGAGCAGCAGCTAGAGGATAGAACAGCTAGAGGGGCAGCAGATAGAGGAGCAGAAGCAGGAGGAAGAGCTACAGCAAGAGGGAAGAAGGAAGATGAGCAGCAGCAAGATGAGGAGCAGCTCGAGGAGCAGCAAAGAGGGAAGAAGCAAGATGAGTAGCAGCTAGAGGAGCAGCAGCTAGGATAAAACAGCTAGAGGGGCAACAGAAAGAGGAGCAGAAGCAGGAGGAAGAGCTGCAGCAAGAGAGAAAGAAGCAAGATGAGCAGCAGCTAGAGGATAGAACAGCTAGAGGGGCAGCAGATAGAGGAGCAGAAGCAGGAGGAAGAGCTACAGCAAGAGGGAAGAAGGAAGATGAGCAGCAGCTCGAGGAGCAGCAGCAAGAAGGAAGCAAGATGAGCAACCACTGGAGGCAAGACAGGAGCAGCTGGAGGAGCAGCAGCTAGAGGGGCAGCAGATAGAGGAGCAGCAGCAGCTGCATCAACAGGGGAATAAGCAAGATGAGCATCAGCTAGGAGGGGCAGCCAGGGTAACAGCTGGCAGCAGCAGGGGCAGCAGATAGAGAATCAGAAGATGAGGGGGGAGCGTCAGCAGGAGTCAGGAAGCAGAAACAAACACATACCATTGCCCAAGTTTAACAACAGCACCAACAGCACCAACAGCACCAACAGCACAACAGCACCAACAGCACCAACAGCACCAACAGCACCAACAGCACCAACAGCACCAACAGCACCAACAGCACCAACAGCACCAACAGCACCAACAGCACCAACAGCACCAACAGCACCAACAGCACCAACAGCACCAACAGCACCAACAGCACCAACAGCACCAACAGCACCAACAGCAGCAACAGCAGCAACAGCAGCAACAGCAGCAACAGCATCAACAGCATCAACAGCATCAACAGCATCAACAGCATCAACAGCATCAACAGCATCAACAGCATCAACAGCACCTACAACAAACAGTGGCAGAACGAAAGGTGTGTTGTTTGCATTGCACTTAGGGTCCAGCTTGCTGCACAAGAAGTCAACAAAGAACGCAAAGCAATAGATGAAGCAATGAATCGATGAAGCGATGCGCAAAAGGGGGAAGCCACAAGAGTGTGAGTACAGTATGTCGAATTCTTCCTTTAATTTTTTCGGGTTTGCGGACTGCCCCTGGATTCTTCAAAGCAGTACCTGTAAGAAAGTTTGAGAGTCGTTGGTGCGGTGCACAAAAACGTTACAAACCTGTGCTGCAAACCCGACCAATCCTGACACCTGGACTGGTTATAGGCTATTTCGCGGATTTCTGTAGGGGACCCTATTGAATTTTTTTTTTTGAGTTTTATAAAAATTTTCGACGAAGGTGAATTTTAAACAAGGAAAATCTTACTGTGACGGACGGACGGGTTTTGAAGCCACAAATATTTATAGTATCCTGACACCTGGACTGGTTATAGGCTATTTCGCGGATTTCTGTAGGGGACCCTATTGAATTTTTTTTTTTGAGTTTTATAAAAATTTTCGACGAAGGTGAATTTTAAACAAGGAAAATCTTACTGTGACGGACGGACGGGTTTTGAAGCCACAAATATTTATAGTAATCCTGACACCTGGACTGGTTATAGGCTATTTCGCGGATTTCTGTAGGGGACCCTATTGAATTTTTTTTTTTGAGTTTTATAAAAATTTTCGACGAAGGTGAATTTTAAACAAGGAAAATCTTACTGTGACGGACGGACGGGTTTTGAAGCCACAAATATTTATAGTAATCCTGACACCTGGACTGGTTATAGGCTATTTCGCGGATTTCTGTAGGGGACCCTATTGAATTTTTTTTTTGGGTCACCTACCTTAGGGGCCTAAGAACAATTTTTAATGACCTTAGGGGCCTAATCGGGGACCTTTAGGTCCTCAAAATGATTTAAAAATTTGTTGCCCATTGGGAACTTGTGCCGAAAATGTACTTGTCAAAAAAAAATGGGGAAAAAATTCCGAAAAAAATTTCCCAAAAAAATTTCCCAAAAAACTTTGCAAAAAAAAATTCCAAAAGACTTCCAAAAAAATTCCAAAAAAACTCCAAAAAAATTTCCAAGTGTCCAGGTGGTACGTCAAATGAAGAGAAGACCACTGCTGATTGCTGCACACCACGTAAAACACATATAACATGGGCTGTTCATTGAATTGACAAGCAAAGTGAATTTGCGGAATCCAGGGATTCCAACCTTGGTTTGGTTCAAAGTGCAGAAAGCCGATGAACTTCCCCCAAGGCTCCACAAGGGTGAACGGAATCTACAAGCCCTATGGTAGGGGCCACCTTGTCAACAATGTAGCAGCAAGGACATGATCTGAGGCCTGAGGAACCCTGACTTGGTGTTATAGGTCTCGGTAACCGTGGCGACCAACAACCAGAGGTTTGGAAAAATTTCAACCTAACCGGTCACTCAGATACATGTTCTCGTTTACCACGCTTTAAGTGCTTTACCATGTGGTGCACAGCTGATTCCTTGTGTGTGAAGTTGAGACAACACAGGCTATGGAAGGGGGTGGGGGTTGGCACAACATGTCCGCATTTTTGCGGTAGAACCCACTACAGCAGTGAAGAAATACAGTGTTAGAGTGACAAGCGCTTTTCGGGTAAAGACGAAAAGCCGTGGTGGCAAACACGTACCAGGAGGGGGCTACGGTGACTCAAGTTCGAGGTTGTACGACTGGGCCTCACTGAACCTCAGCAGCAGAGAACGCGAGGGCTGTCCACGAATTGCCGTGAAGTGGCTCGCACCGTCGCCGCCTTTCAAGTCATCGTCGTGAAGTAGGTAGACTGAGGTCTCCGGGAGGCCGCGAGGGAGTACTGTCGTCTTTGCGTAATGAACAGTGACCCCGTCGTCACGCAGTGTGAGAATCACGATCCGGATGTTGTACGTGATTGCGGCGAGCATGAGCACGCCCTCGTCGGCGTACACTTTGTCTTGCTTGTGTGAAGCGATGAAATTCTCGAACGACTCGTGTGTCGTGCACGTTGCGATTCCGGCCTTCAACAAGAGGAACTCCGGTTTTTTGTTCTTCGCTTCAAGAAGTTGACCTTCGTATTGCCCGGTAAGGTGTGCTCTGAGGAATCTTGCCCCTTGCTTGAGACCCTTCGGAAGGTACGAGTTGAACCACGTGTATGCCCGTGTCGCGATCAGCGCACTGTAAAAGCAGTTTCCGTCACCCGGGACAGTTTCGATCAGAGTGCCAGTGGCCTGCACAATTTCGCAAACTGAAGGGCGGGGTGTGGCCCGCTTTTTCGAAGCCCGCACCTGAGAAGTAGGCACCGTCTCCTTCTGTACGGGCTTGTCTTCAGGTGCTCCCTTCCGTGTTGGCGGCTTGCTTTCTTTCTGGGGTTCCTTGTGTACTTGATCCCCCGTTGAAGGCGTGTCGTCTTTGTTTGCCTTTTTCTCTTTTTTCCCCTTCTTCTCTTTTTTCTCCTTCTTCTCTTTTTCCCCCTTCTTCTCTTTTTCCCCCTTCTTCGCCTTCTCTTGCTTCCCACTTGCCGGCGTGTCCCCCTTTTTCCCCTTCTTTTTGTTCGACTTCGCGGAATCCTTCTCCGGGTTCTGGAACCTGCTGGGGCACGTGCTTACATAGTGTCCCTTCACTTTGCACTGACTACAGGTCACCTGTCTCACTGGGATGGGAAGAACATCTTCGCCCCGGCTGAGCTTGCGCTTGTCCAGCTTCTTCGGTCGGCCCTTTGGTCTTTTTGCGTCGGGAGCTTCGAGGTCGTCTGCGTCAAGGTTGAGGTCAGGGAGAGCCGGTATCGCCCCCGCGTACGTCTTGGTGTGGGCACCGACCGTGAACATCGGGTTTACAAAATCGAGGATGTCGAGGGTTTCATGTCGTGCGACCGTTGCCGCGTGTACACAAGGAAGGCCGGTGACGGATTTGGTCGCGATGCAAGTGCACGTGAACGTTTTTTCTGTTCGTTGCAACGTGACGACCGACCGATGGCTTCCCAGGTGGACTTCGAAGGTTGAGTCGTTGGTCTTCCGAACCGTCCACTGGCTGCGAAGGGTTAGGCGCGCAATATGTTGCGCCACGGGAGGGAGCACGAACTCGGGGGCTTCTTTGAACATGTCCCTTCGGCTTGCGTACTGCGCCATCGCTTTAACACGAATGCGCTCGAACAAGTCGATCACATTCACTGCTCGCCGAACCTGCAGAAGGGACCTGTTCATGCTCTCCGACAGGTTGCTGGTGTACTGGCGGTATCTACACCCTTGGATGAAGGGGTCGCACAGACTCCCCTTGATACCATCGAGGTACTCGGCAGCGGCAGTGTTTTGTTCGCGCACCTTTCCGAGCAGTCTGTTGTACTCCACCTCCGATGACGCGTGCGCAAGAGGCAGGACTGTCTCGCTGATCGCTGTGTTAAATAGCGCTTTTACGTTTCGCACAACGTGTGCAACACAGACCAGCTGGGGGCGTCCCGTCAACTTGGCAGGAGCCGCAGCCACGAGACCCTTGTCACGGTCGCTGATCACCGTACACCCAGGGGGCAACATCTCTGCGAGGTGTTCGAAGAAGCAACCCCACGTTGCCGCATCCTCAACGAGGCCAAACCCCCAGGCGACAATGACGCCTTGCCCCATGCCATCGAGCGCGACAGCGCAAAACAGGATGCCCCCGTGATGCAGGTGAGTGCCGTCGACAGAAACCAGCGGAACGGCGTGTCGGCACGCAGCTATGCTCGCGCTAAACGCCATGAACGCAAAGCCGAAGCGCTCATTCGTCGCGTGTACCTTGCAAATCGACCCGGGGTCTCGACGCTCGATCTCCTCGAACAGTGACCGCAGCTTGCTGTACGCAATCTTGGTGTCGTACCCCAAGAACTGCATCTGGCTTTGATACAGCATCCCCGCAACCCGGGGGGTCAACACAATGTCGAACAACACCTTAGTCTTGGAAACGATTTCGGCTACCCCCAGGTTCCAGTCCTCGACAAGCCACTGCCGAATGTGGGGCTGCAACCACTCCGATTTCAGACGGGCACACATGCCAGCCTTCTGCGACGCCTTGTCACATGTGTGCGCCGTGTTTCGCGAAACTCGCAGTTGTCTTAATGCTGCATCACTGCGATACGCAACGCACTCGAACCCGCAAGTCGAGCCGTCTCGGAGGGGCTGTTTGCAGGTGAAGCGAACGCGAATTGCGTTTGATTTCCGGACAATCGACGTTCGACCATCGCGCAGACTCGGCACGATAACGCTCTCCGTGAACTCGATACACGTAAGGAACACAGAACCAACAACAGGGCCTGTGGATGCGATGTCGGCTGAGGGGTTGGCCGAGGCCACATTGGGCCTGTTTGCTGCATCAGGGGTTGGGGGCACGTCGGGGGCAGGGGGCGAGGAGGCCGGGGGTGCAATCTGGTAACAGGAAGCGGGCTGTATTTGCGCCGGTGGGAACTCATTGCAGTTCCTCAGCAAGCACGCAACCAGCTCCTCGCGGGGGCACTCTTTTGGGATGCCAAGCACTGCCGCGGTGATGTTGCACTGGATCGCGTGTAGAATCAACCGCTGGCGGTCGTTGTTGTTCTTGAATGGCAGGCGCCATATGGCTGTCATTGCGTCGCTTGATGTAGCCATCCCACCCTATTCCGTTTTGTTAATGCCTGATCGATATGAGATTTGAGAGTGCAATTTCAGCGCGGCAGTTCACTTAGAGATCCGAGGTTTCGGAGAGAATAGCACTCGACAGGCAAACACACCACGAATTCAGGGACTGTCTCTTTGTCTGCTCTGTGGGACATTATTCTTCTACCGGCCGGTTCTTCAACCTGCACCGACCTAGAGCAAGTTTTCGAACTTTCTGGATGTTTTTCGGGCACCCTGTGTTGGGTGCTAGTTGCGGGGTTGTTTTGTGGCTGCATTTTCGGTTCCTGAAGGATTTTAGAGAATTGCACTCTATACAGAACCCTCCTGTTTTCATATTCTGTGACTGTGGCCGTTCTTCGAGCCTAACGTTCGCGTCCTGTTGCCAGATTGCTTCACCCCCACCTCCTCACCTCCCGGGTTTGCCCGATGTCATGCCCTGTTGTTGGTTCTGTGTGTGGATTTTTTTCGAAATTTTTTTCGAAATTTTTTTCGAAATTTTTTTCGAAATTTTTTTCGAAATTTTTTTCGAAATTTTTTTCGAAATTTTTTTCGAAATTTTTTTCGAAATTTTTTTCGAAATTTTTTTCGAAATTTTTTTCGAAATTTTTTTCGAAATTTTTTTCGAAATTTTTTTCGAAATTTTTTTCGAAATTTTTTTCGAAATTTTTTTCGAAATTTTTTTCGAAATTTTTTTCGAAATTTTTTTCGAAATTTTTTTCGAAATTTTTTTCGAAACTTTTTTCGAAATTTTTTTCGAAATTTTTTTCGAAACTTTTTTCGAAACTTTTTTCGAAACTTTTTTCGAAATTTTTTTCGAAATTTTTTGACAAGTACATTTTCGGCACAATTCCCAATGGACAACAAATTTTAAATCATTTTGAGGACCTAAAGGCCCCAAAATGCATTTTTCAAATTGTTGACAAATTTTGCCCAGTATTTTGTGCAGGCATTGTACTTAGCGATTTTTGAGCATGTTCGTATTTTTCCCCCGGGAAAAACAAATTTTTAAATCATTTTGAGGACCTAAAGGTCCCCGATTAGGCCCCTAAGGTCATTTAAATTTGTTCCTAGGCCCCTAAGGTACTTTTCTCTTTTTTTTTTTGAGTTTTATAAAAATTTTCGACGAAGGTGAATTTTAAACAAGGAAAATCTTACTGTGACGGACGGACGGGTTTTGAAGCCACAAATATTTATAGTATCCTGACACCTGGACTGTTATAGGCTATTTCGCGGATTTCTGTAGGGGACCCTATTGAATTTTTTTTTTTGAGTTTTATAAAAATTTTCGACGAAGGTGAATTTTAAACAAGGAAAATCTTACTGTGACGGACGGACGGGTTTTGAAGCCACAAATATTTATAGTATCCTGACACCTGGACTGGTTATAGGCTATTTCGCGGATTTCTGTAGGGGACCCTATTGAATTTTTTTTTTTGAGTTTTATAAAAATTTTCGACGAAGGTGAATTTTAAACAGTGACGGACGGACGGGTTTTGAAGCCACAAATATTTATAGTAACCCGCAAACCCGCACTCGGTGGCCCTAGCGGGCCCCCTCGTGAATCCCGAACCTTTGAAAGAAGGCGGCCGTCTTGTCCAGGAAAGGGGGCCTCTCATCTATGGGAGGCCCGACTCGAGCAAGAAGAAGTTGAAACCATTCAAATTGAAACGACAAAAAAGGTAATAAAAACAACCGGAAGAACATGACACCAAAATAAAAGATGGCGGGGTGACGAGGTTCAATGCCGGTTGTTTTGGCGCCCACCGGAAACAATGAAGTATGCCATTTTTTTTGCGATTAAGTGAACAAGTGCAGAGAGCGGTGCGCGTGCTCAATTTGATGATGGTTTTGACCGATGCATCTGAAGAAACCCTCACAGGAATTCGAAGTACAGACGAACGACGTTCTTTCGAAGATCGGAACTTCTTCCCCATTTCGACATCAGGGGCACTCATCGCATTGTTGAGAGCTCCTTTGGCAAGGTGGCGCTGTGAACTGCAGGAAACTCTTCAAAGGGATCAAGAGTCACACAAAGGATATTCCTCATCATCCTCCGCTTCGAAGTCCAGACGATGGCTCATTGCTTGTTTTTGACATGAGGGACAAAAATCTGACCTGCACCTCCTCGTGGTGTTCCTCGGAAACGCGCTGCAAGCGCGGCCGACGCAGGCAGTCTTTGTTGTTTATCCAACTGTCTTTGCCTGATGATTGATCAGGATTCTTTGACAGGTTTGGACAGTTTCCTGTTCAGCCAAACGATACCATTCACGTGTCACGCTGTTCGTTAATTCTGGTGCCGCTTGCTGGTCATTCATTGGCTGTCATTGTTGGAACGATCTCTGGCGATTGGCAGTCGTTCTGGTGCCAATCCTTGGCCATTGGCTGTCAATCTGGCACCGTTCTGCAGTCATTTGCCGTCCTTCAAACAAAGGTGCTTTGGACATTTGCAGTCGCTCTAGTACCGCTCTTTGGCGGTTCGCTGTCATTCAGGCGCGGCTCTTTGGGCATTTGTGGTCATTCTAGCTCTGTTCTTTGGTCGTTGGCAGTCATTCTGGTGCCGCTTGCTGGTCATTGGCTGTCAGTCTGGCACCGTTCTGCGGTCATTTGCCGTCCCTCAAGCAAGGTGATTTAGACATTTGCAGTCGTTCTCGTACCACTCTGTGGCTGTTCACTGTCATTCTGGTGCCGCTCTTTGGTCATTGGCTGTCATTCCTGGGCGGTCTCCAGCCTGTTGCAGTCGTTCTCGCGCCGCAGTTTGGCCATTTTCAGTCATGCTGGCGCTGCTCTTGGGCAATTTGCAGTCGTTCAAGCGCCGTTCTTTGGACATTTGCAGTCGTTCTAGTGCCGCTCTTTGGCCGACCGCCGTCCTTCAGGCTCTATGGGCATTTGTAGTCGTTCTGGCGGCATTCTTTCGTCATTGGGAGTCGTTCTGGCGCCGCTCCTTGGCCATTTGCTGGCATTCTGGCACAGTCGTTCTGGTACCGCTCGATGGCCGTTCACTGTCATTCTGGTACCGCTCGTTGGTCATTGGCTGTCCTTCCTGGGCGATCTCCGGCCAGTTGTAGTCGTTCTCGTTCTGTAGTTTGGCCATTGCAGTCGTTCTAGCGCCGCTCTTTTGCCCGTTCACTGTCATTCAGGCGTGGCTCATGGGCATTTGTGTAATTCTAACGCTGTTCATTGGTCAATGGCTGTCATTCTTGGGGCAATCCCTGGCGATCTGCAGTCGTTCTGGTGCCGCTCCTTGGACATTGGCTGTCATTCTGGTACCGTTCTGCGGTCATCTGCTGTCCTTGAAGGAAAAAAAGACAGGTGTTATGGACATTTGCAGTCGTTCTCGTACCGCACTTTGGCCGTTTGCTGTCAGTCGGGCATGGCTCTTTGGACATTTGTGGTCTAGCTCCGTTCATCTGTCATCTGTCATTGCCGCCCACAGTTGCAGTCGTTCTTGCGCCGCTGTTTGATTATCGGCCAATTTGCAGTCGTTCTTGGGCCGCTCTTTATCATTCAGACGCGACTCTTTGGGAATTTGAGGTCTTGCTATCGAGCCGTAGCGTGATGAGCAGCAGACAGGAGGAGCAGCAGCTAGAAGATAAAACAGCTAGAGGGGCAGCAGATAGAGGAGGAGCAGCAAGAGGAAGAAGCAAGAGGAGCAGCAGCTAGATGATAGAACTGCTAGAAGGGCAGCAGGTAGAGGAGCAGAAGCAGGAGGAAGAGCTACAGCAAGAGGGGGAGAAGGAAGACGAGCCGGAGCAAGATGAGCAGCAGCTCGAGGAGCAGCAGCAAGAGGAAAGAAGCAAGATGAGCAGCAGCTAGAGGCAAGAAAGGAGCAGCTAGAGGAGCAGCAGATGGAGGAGCAGAAGCAGAGGAAAAGCTACAGCAAGAGGGGAAGAAGGAAGATGAGCAGGAACAAGATGAGCAGCAGCTCGAGGAGCAGCAGCAAGAGGAAAGAAGCAAGATGAGCAGCAGCTAGAGGATAGAACAGCTAGAGGGGCAGCAGATAGAGGAGCAGAAGCAGGAGGAAGAGCTGCAGCAAAAAGAGAGAAAGAAGTAAGATGAGCAGCAGCTAGAGGATAGAACAGCTAGAGGGGCAGCAGATAGAGGAGCAGAAGCAGGAGGAAGAGCTACAGCAAGAGGGAAGAAGGAAGATGAGCAGCAGCAAGATGAGGAGCAGCTCGAGGAGCAGCAAAGAGGGAAGAAGCAAGATGAGTAGCAGCTAGAGGAGCAGCAGCTAGGATAAAACAGCTAGAGGGGCAACAGAAAGAGGAGCAGAAGCAGGAGGAAGAGCTGCAGCAAGAGAGAAGAAGGAAGATGAGCAGCAGCTCGAGGAGCAGCAGCAAGAAGGAAGCAAGATGAGCAACCACTGGAGGCAAGACAGGAGCAGCTAGAGGAGCAGCAGCTAGAGGAGCCGCAAAGAGGGACGAAGCAAGATGAGTGCAGCTGGAGGAGCAGCAGCTAGAGGGGCAGCAGATAGAGGAGCAGCAGCAGCTGCATCAACAGGGGAATAAGCAAGATGAGCATCAGCTAGGAGGGGCAGCCAGGGTAACAGCTGGCAGCAGCAGGGGCAGCAGATAGAGAATCAGAAGATGAGGGGGGAGCGTCAGCAGGAGTCAGGAAGCAGAAACAAACACATACCATTGCCCAAGTTTAACAACAGCACCAACAGCACCAACAGCATCAACAGCAGCAACAGCAGCAACAGCAGCAACAGCAGCAACAGCAGCAACAGCATCAACAGCATCAACAGCATCAACAGCATCAACAGCATCAACAGCATCAACAGCATCAACAGCATCAACAGCATCAACAGCATCAACAGCATCAACAGCACCTACAACAAACAGTGGCAGAACGAAAGGTGTGTTGTTTGCATTGCACTTAGGGTCCAGCTTGCTGCACAAGAAGTCAACAAAGAACGCAAAGCAATAGATGAAGCAATGAATCGATGAAGCGATGCGCAAAAGGGGGAAGCCACAAGAGTGTGAGTACAGTATGTCGAATTCTTCCTTTAATTTTTTCGGGTTTGCGGACTGCCCCTGGATTCTTCAAAGCAGTACCTGTAAGAAAGTTTGAGAGTCGTTGGTGCGGTGCACAAAAACGTTACAAACCTGTGCTGCAAACCCGACCAATCCTGACACCTGGACTGGTTATAGGCTATTTCGCGGATTTCTGTAGGGGACCCTATTGAATTTTTTTTTTTGAGTTTTATAAAAATTTTCGACGAAGGTGAATTTTAAACAAGGAAAATCTTACTGTGACGGACGGACGGGTTTTGAAGCCACAAATATTTATAGTATCCTGACACCTGGACTGGTTATAGGCTATTTCGCGGATTTCTGTAGGGGACCCTATTGAATTTTTTTTTTTGAGTTTTATAAAAATTTTCGACGAAGGTGAATTTTAAACAAGGAAAATCTTACTGTGACGGACGGACGGGTTTTGAAGCCACAAATATTTATAGTCTCGGTGGCCCTAGCGGGCCCCCTCGTGAATCCCGAACCTTTGAAAGAAGGCGGCCGTCTTGTCCAGGAAAGGGGGCCTCTCATCTATGGGAGGCCCGACTCGAGCAAGAAGAAGTTGAAACCATTCAAATTGAAACGACAAAAAAGGTAATAAAAACAACCGGAAGAACATGACACCAAAATAAAAGATGGCGGGGTGACGAGGTTCAATGCCGGTTGTTTTGGCGCCCACCGGAAACAATGAAGTATGCCATTTTTTTTGCGATTAAGTGAACAAGTGCAGAGAGCGGTGCGCGTGCTCAATTTGATGATGGTTTTGACCGATGCATCTGAAGAAACCCTCACAGGAATTCGAAGTACAGACGAACGACGTTCTTTCGAAGATCGGAACTTCTTCCCCATTTCGACATCAGGGGCACTCATCGCATTGTTGAGAGCTCCTTTGGCAAGGTGGCGCTGTGAACTGCAGGAAACTCTTCAAAGGGATCAAGAGTCACACATATTCCTCATCATCCTCCGCTTCGAAGTCCAGACGATGGCTCATTGCTTGTTTTTGACATGAGGGACAAAAATCTGACCTGCACCTCCTCGTGGTGTTCCTCGGAAACGCGCTGCAAGCGCGGCCGACGCAGGCAGTCTTTGTTGTTTATCCAACTGTCTTTGCCTGATGATTGATCAGGATTCTTTGACAGGTTTGGACAGTTTCCTGTTCAGCCAAACGATACCATTCACGTGTCACGCTGTTCGTTAATTCTGGTGCCGCTTGCTGGTCATTCATTGGCTGTCATTGTTGGAACGATCTCTGGCGATTGGCAGTCGTTCTGGTGCCAATCCTTGGCCATTGGCTGTCAATCTGGCACCGTTCTGCAGTCATTTGCCGTCCTTCAAACAAAGGTGCTTTGGACATTTGCAGTCGCTCTAGTACCGCTCTTTGGCGGTTCGCTGTCATTCAGGCGCGGCTCTTTGGGCATTTGTGGTCATTCTAGCTCTGTTCTTTGGTCGTTGGCAGTCATTCTGGTGCCGCTTGCTGGTCATTGGCTGTCAGTCTGGCACCGTTCTGCGGTCATTTGCCGTCCCTCAAGCAAGGTGATTTAGACATTTGCAGTCGTTCTCGTACCACTCTGTGGCTGTTCACTGTCATTCTGGTGCCGCTCTTTGGTCATTGGCTGTCATTCCTGGGCGGTCTCCAGCCTGTTGCAGTCGTTCTCGCGCCGCAGTTTGGCCATTTTCAGTCATGCTGGCGCTGCTCTTGGGCAATTTGCAGTCGTTCAAGCGCCGTTCTTTGGACATTTGCAGTCGTTCTAGCACCGCTCTTTGGCCGACCGCCGTCCTTCAGGCTCTATGGGCATTTGTAGTCGTTCTGGCGACATTCGTTGGTCATTGGCTGTCCTTCCTGGGCGATCTCCGGCCAGTTGTAGTCGTTCTCGTTCCGCAGTTTGGCCATTGCAGTCGTTTCAGCGCCGCTCTTGGTCCGTCATTCAGGTGTGACTCATGGGCATTTGTGGTCATTTTAGCGCCGTTCGTTGGTCATAGGCAGTCATTCTAGTGCCGCTTGCGGGCCATTGGCTGTCATTCTGGGGGCGATCTCTGGCAATCTGCAGTCGTTCTGGCGCATTCCTTGGCCATTGGCTGGCATTCTGGCACAGTCGTTCTGGTACCGCTCTATGGCCGTTCACTGTCATTCTGGTGCCGCTCTTTGGTCATTGGCTGTCCTTCCTGGGCGATCTCCGGCCAGTTGCAGTCGTTCTCGTTCCGTAGTTTGGCCATTGCAGTCGTTCTAGCGCCGCTCTTTTGCCCGTTCACTGTCATTCAGGCGTGGCTCATGGGCATTTGTGTAATTCTAACGCTGTTCATTGGTCAATGGCTGTCATTCTTGGGGCAATCCCTGGCGATCTGCAGTCGTTCTGGTGCCGCTCCTTGGACATTGGCTGTCATTCTGGTACCGTTCTGCGGTCATCTGCTGTCCTTGAAGGAAAAAAAGACAGGTGTTATGGACATTTGCAGTCGTTCTCGTACCGCACTTTGGCCGTTTGCTGTCAGTCGGGCATGGCTCTTTGGACATTTGTGGTCTAGCTCCGTTCATCTGTCATCTGTCATTGCCGCCCACAGTTGCAGTCGTTCTTGCGCCGCTGTTTGATTATCGGCCAATTTGCAGTCGTTCTTGGGCCGCTCTTTATCATTCAGACGCGACTCTTTGGGAATTTGAGGTCTTGCTATCGAGCCGTAGCGTGATGAGCAGCAGACAGGAGGAGCAGCAGCTAGAAGATAAAACAGCTAGAGGGGCAGCAGCTAGCAAGAGGAAGAGCAGCAGCAGGTAGAGGAGCAGAAGCAGGAGGAAGAGCTACAGCAAGAGGGGGAGAAGGAAGACGAGCCGGAGCAAGATGAGCAGCAGCTCGAGGAGCAGCAGCAAGAGGAAAGAAGCAAGATGAGCAGCAGCTAGAGGCAAGAAAGGAGCAGCTAGAGGAGCAGCAGATGGAGGAGCAGAAGCAGAGGAAAAGCTACAGCAAGAGGGGAAGAAGGAAGATGAGCAGGAACAAGATGAGCAGCAGCTCGAGGAGCAGCAGCAAGAGGAAAGAAGCAAGATGAGCAGCAGCTAGAGGATAGAACAGCTAGAGGGGCAGCAGATAGAGGAGCAGAAGCAGGAGGAAGAGCTGCAGCAAAAAGAGAGAAAGAAGTAAGATGAGCAGCAGCTAGAGGATAGAACAGCTAGAGGGGCAGCAGATAGAGGAGCAGAAGCAGGAGGAAGAGCTACAGCAAGAGGGAAGAAGGAAGATGAGCAGGAGCAAGATGAGGAGCAGCTCGAGGAGCAGCAAAGAGGGAAGAAGCAAGATGAGTAGCAGCTAGAGGAGCAGCAGCTAGGATAAAACAGCTAGAGGGGCAACAGAAAGAGGAGCAGAAGCAGGAGGAAGAGCTGCAGCAAGAGAGAAAGAAGCAAGATGAGCAGCAGCTAGAGGATAGAACAGCTAGAGGGGCAGCAGATAGAGGAGCAGAAGCAGGAGGAAGAGCTACAGCAAGAGGGAAGAAGGAAGATGAGCAGCAGCTCGAGGAGCAGCAGCAAGAAGGAAGCAAGATGAGCAACCACTGGAGGCAAGACAGGAGCAGCTGGAGGAGCAGCAGCTAGAGGGGCAGCAGATAGAGGAGCAGCAGCAGCTGCATCAACAGGGGAATAAGCAAGATGAGCATCAGCTAGGAGGGGCAGCCAGGGTAACAGCTGGCAGCAGCAGGGGCAGCAGATAGAGAATCAGAAGATGAGGGGGGAGCGTCAGCAGGAGTCAGGAAGCAGAAACAAACACATACCATTGCCCAAGTTTAACAACAGCACCAACAGCACCAACAGCACCAACAGCACCAACAGCACCAACAGCACCAACAGCACCAACAGCACCAACAGCACCAACAGCACCAACAGCACCAACAGCACCAACAGCACCAACAGCACCAACAGCACCAACAGCACCAACAGCACCAACAGCACCAACAGCACCTACAGCAGCAACAGCAGCAACAGCAGCAACAGCAGCAACAGCATCAACAGCATCAACAGCATCAACAGCATCAACAGCATCAACAGCATCAACAGCATCAACAGCATCAACAGCACCTACAACAAACAGTGGCAGAACGAAAGGTGTGTTGTTTGCATTGCACTTAGGGTCCAGCTTGCTGCACAAGAAGTCAACAAAGAACGCAAAGCAATAGATGAAGCAATGAATCGATGAAGCGATGCGCAAAAGGGGGAAGCCACAAGAGTGTGAGTACAGTATGTCGAATTCTTCCTTTAATTTTTTCGGGTTTGCGGACTGCCCCTGGATTCTTCAAAGCAGTACCTGTAAGAAAGTTTGAGAGTCGTTGGTGCGGTGCAAAAAACGTTACAAACCTGTGCTGCAAACCCGACCAATCCTGACACCTGGACTGGTTATAGGCTATTTCGCGGATTTCTGTAGGGGACCCTATTGAATTTTTTTTTTTGAGTTTTATAAAAATTTTCGACAAAGGTGAATTTTAAACAAGGAAAATCTTACTGT